>CM064513.1:32006938-32111938 GCA_032716605.1 Paralithodes platypus
TCTGTGTGAAGGGAGGAGGAGGAGAGAGGAGAGAGGGGGTTGTGTGTGTGTGGTGGGTGTTAGCTTTGTGTTGTGTGATATTTACGAGTTATTCTATGCAAGCCTTTTCGGTCACATACGGAAATATTTCAAAAGACCGACCTGAGACGGTCCCCCGGAAAAGGACCAAAAATCCTATCCATTACAACCCCTTCAGCTGTATGACAACCTTTGTTATCTATATTTTTGGCTGAAAATTATTAGGCGATGTTATGGCAGTTTAAGAAGGAACTATGGTATTCAGAGGGTTTATTGAGGTATCGTTTTTACCCCTTTATTTGTGAAGGTAGATTTTAAGCTAAAGAAAATCGTCTAATGAGTGGCCAGAATATGAGAAAAATTATCGTCATCGTGCTGAAGAGGTTAACTTCCCAGATGTTGATGTGAAGCGACTTTGATTGTGGACCCAATTTATAACATCTGCTCACTATCGTGGCCAGGAAACGAAAGGTCTTAATATTGGACCAAAGAAATTTAGGCGAAATGGCTTAAAATCGACAACACAAATGGCTTGGGCACACTTCTTTACAATCTGAAAACTACTGGGGCAAATCATGAGGGAGAAGGGATCTAAAAAAGAGGACCCATCTCCCCCTTAAATTTCGAAGGTTAAACCAATTATATTAGTCACATTTAAAACTCTATTTACTATGTTAAAACCAGTTAGCAAGGGTTAACCTCGTACTCTATGAACTTCCACTGACCAAAGAACACAAACGCTCTTAAAAACGACACATTTAGCTGAGGTTTCAAATCGAATGCCATTATATTTCATAGGTCTAGATTGAAACACTTCTAAGTCGCTCTATATATTGCTTTGTGTGTGAGTGTACAAAGTTAAATCAAGTAACAACCCATGTCTGGCTGACCCTTCTAGGCTGCTTGTCCTCCAAAACCCACTGAGGAGCAATCGTCACAAACAGTGGTTTAGAGTGTGGTAAGGGTAACATTTGGAAAACGGGAACTACTTCTGCCCTGGAAAACTAATGTCCCGTGGCAGGATAATTAGGAATTTAGTTAGGGGACAGATGGGTTATGTAACTGAGGGGGGAGTAAAATAAAGTTATTCATTTACAAACAGGCAATGTCGCGGGTTTGAGCAAGAGATTTGTTCTAGGCGAAAGTTTAAAATGATCCAACGGTGCTGCAGGTCTAATAAAGTCTCGGGGGAAGCCCATCCCACAAGTTGACAACTCGATTGAAGAAGAAATTCTTAGATTCGTGCGAATTTTAAAAAGATTGTACCGATAATTTTGCAAACCGTTTCCCCGTGTGTAATTAGATATTGGTCGATAGTGACAGTAGTGAAGTACTTACTACAGTTCCATATTTTGTCGATGCCTTTGATGATTTTGAACACTTGAATTAAGTCGCCTCTTAATCTGCGCTGGGTTAAAGGAAATAGATGTAATTCTCTAAGACGCTCCTCATATGGTTTGTTCTTTAGGCTCGGTATCATTTTGGTAACTCTACGTTGAACTTTGTTCTAGCTTGTCTATATCTTTATGGTAATAAGGGCACCAGGATTTTTGGAAAACGCGTATTCTGTGTGTGCGTAGTGTGTGTGTGTGTGTGTGTGTGTGTGTGTATGTGAGAGAGAGAGAGAGAGAGAGAGAGAGGTAAAAGCAACAAGAGAGGCAACTGACGTACACCCTCCTGTACACCCTCACTTTCTCTCTATCTCTCTCTCTCTCTCTCTCCCTCTATCTCTCTCTCTCTCTCACCTTCTTCTTTGCTATCCTTTCCTTCCACTGCCCCTTTCTCTCGGGTTTGCTATCTCTACTAGAATTAAGTCCTGACCACCTCGTTGGGATCGAAAGGTCTGTGTGGTCAGTGTATCTATGTAAATATATGTAATTATATCTCTTTTCTCTCCCTCTCTCTCTCTCTCTCTCTCTCTCTAACTGAAATAGAAAAAATCAAAGACCAACTCATTGAAGTTTTTTACATACTAATTTGACAATGTACATCCTAACAAGATGTTTAGCCTCGATATGAATACAGCGCGCCACAATGCTGGGAAGATAGAGACTAATAGGGTTAGCATTAGTGCATGAAGTATCCATATAATATAGAGAATTGTTAACATTAAAGATAGTTTGTTCTAATTGGAACCACCTAAAACTTATTTACCTCTCAGGAAGGCTGCGAAACAGTCCTTGCTTTTGGATGAAAAGGAATATATATTAATTTGTCTTCTTTGCAATGAGTGTATTCAACTAATTATTGTGTTTTACAAGGAGTGGACAAATACCGATAGGACCCGAGCTAATGTACTAACAGTTTTATCTCTCTCTCTCTCTCTCTCTCTCTCTCTCTCTCTCTCTCTCTCTCTCTCTCTCTCTCTCTCTCTCTCTCTCTCTCGCTCTCTATCTCTCTCTCTCTCTCTCTCTCTCTCTCTCTCTCTCTCTCTCTCTCTCTCTCTCTCTCTCTCTCTCTCTCTCTCTCTCTCTCTCTCTCTCTCTCTCTCTCTCTCTCTCTCGACCCCCCATCAAAAGGTCTTAACCCACCACCGTCAACCCCACCCCCCAAACCGACCTTACACCAAGGGACCATAGGGGTGGTTCTAGGGGTGTATGATGTGCGGGGGCGGGTTAGGGTCTCCGTGGCCTGGCAGAGGGCGTGTAAATCTGACTGGTTGAAGGTAAAGTGCTGGCGGTCTTTTAGTGGGTGGGGTGGTGGTGGGATACTAGTGAACTAACTATTGCTTGCTTTCTTCTTTCTTTTCTCTCTCTCTCTCTCTCTATATATATATATATATATATATATATATATATATATATATATATATATATATATATGTCTGTCTTTGTCTTTGGCTGATTAAAAGTAAGTCTATTAACTCCTTAGATAATATTATACCATGCTCCCTTGTGATCTGGCTAATACAACTGATGAAGTTCTAGAAAGGCCTTCCGTAATTAAGAAGCTGAAGAGCCGAGAACGATTATAAAAATATATATATAAACTAATGATAAACAAACATAAACTACCGACTCTCTCAAAAAGAACATGATACAGAAAAGTGGTGTTGTATTTATTTGTGTTATTCCCTATGTTATATACTATGGTCCACGCAATAACAAAAAATAAAAATAAAAAAAACACACACACACACAATTGTTTGATACATATGCCGTGTATTCCTTATATTAGATGGCATTATCACTACCAATATACAGTTACTATGAGCAATTTAATTAACCTTTCCTTACCTTCCAGGATTTGTGTACAATTTACTCAAAGATACCTTACGTTACGGTGAGGCGAGAGGTTTAACAACAACAACCCCTTCCGTACCGGCGACGTCTTTTGAATGTTCTTCTAGCTACTATTAGACGATTTTATTCAGTTTCAAAAGGGCTTCCAGCAGTTAACAGGCTTCGAACTATCTCACTTAACCATTTTGTCTACTACAGATCCTTCTTAAGCTTCACAATGTCCTCTAAATATAGCAAGAATAAAATTAAAAACACGTCGGCGGTACAGAAGGGGTTAACAGCTTATCCTTGCATACAACGTCAAAGCTTCCTCATACTCAGGGGATCTAGATTATCAGAAATTATAATAATCTATAGTCTGTTTTTCACTATCAATATACCTTTAGAGGGTAAATTATTATGAAAACAAACTAAGCCTCATACTTTCTTTAAGGGAGAGATGGATCTTCTCCCTATTGTTTAGCCCCTTTAGTTTTCAGATTTTAAGATGTTTAACCCATTAGTTTGTCGATTTTAAGACCTTTCGCCCCATATCTTTGTCAATATTAACACCTTTCGTGCTATTTAGGTGTCTATTTTTTTTCTGGCGAACAAAAGTGAGCCTGTAATTTTTAGAAGAATCGGCCTTCGGCCGGGACATGTTTCAACCGAAAAATGTACAAATTAATCTAGAAGAGGGACCTAATGGATGTGTATTTTAAGTTTGATGGAGATCTAGGGAGGGAACTAAACAAATAATGAATACATTAAAAAATCGATCAAAAAGTGAACCATCCTATACCCATAATATTTGAGAGAACAGTTTACAAAATGTCGTGGAGAGGAAAGGGACCCCTCTCCTTTCGCGGGTAATGTGGCGCGAAATCAATGCCCCCCCCCTTTACATTGGTTGTAAGGAGAGATTGCCAATATTCTGGACCCCTTTCTCCTTCATGTTTAGCTCCGTTGCTTTTGAGATTCTATGACGTTCGCCCCATTAGTTTGGCGTTTTTAAGAGTTTACGCCCCATTTCTGTCAATTATAAGGCCTTTCGTGTCATTTAGTTGTCGATTTTTTCCTGGCGAGTGATAGTGAGCCTGTAATCTAAGAGGAATCTGTATTCGACCGAGACATTTATCTTGAAAGAGGTTCTACGGGTTTTAATTTTAAGCTTGATGGAGGTCTAGGGAACAAACTAAAAAGCTCCCCTTAACCAGTGAATTATGTATTGGTTGTTGTGATGGTGGGGGTGGGCTGAGGGGGGCCAAACAAAATATGATACCCTGATCAAAATAACTAATGTAAAAAGGGTTATCAAAGTGTCGATAATCATTTCCACTTTAACGATCTTACTGGTGGTAGACAGAAACCTATTTAATGTCAAGAAAAAAAAAGTATATCAAATTCGGCAATCAAAGGTAATTCACGATCAATAAACACCAACTTAATTGTATTTATTTTTAACTCCTTTTGTACTGGGGACGTCTTTCTAATTATAGTCTTGCTGTATTTAGACGATTGTGTGCAGTTTAAGAAAGGTCTGTGGTAGTGAAAAGGGTTAAGTAAGATACTTCGAAGTCTGATAGTTGCTGGAGGCCCTTTTTTAAACTGAATAAATTTGTTTAATAGTAGCCAGAATACAGTTAAAAGGACGTCGCCGGTACAGAAGGGATCAATTTAAGGACGTTGCACACGGACACAACAGCCCCTTCAAGACTGGCACGAACACCCACGACACATACAAATCCTGTGTCTTGCCAAATTTACTAGAGATCGCGGCGAAAATGGCTGGCATCATTAGAGTCTTATCTCTACCGTATATCTACCGTATCTCTTCCGCACGACTTGATGAGACTCTAGCGATGCCAATACGGTGGAGAAACGAATGCTACGAAGATAGGAAAAGTCATGCGAAGGGTACACAACTAGTCCACGGAAAAGATACGACGCCGTATCAACGCCGTGAGACGTGCAACCGGATCGAGGCTAGACGCGCGGTTGCCAACTCGACCGTTGCCAATTTTCCGCATGGAAGAGATACAGTCCGCACGGCAGGCTTACGCACCAGACGACATTGATACGGGGCCATGCGGCTTTAATACAGACCATACGTCTTTGATACGGACCACACGATTGTGATACGGCGAGTTTTTGATGGAGACCAGACTCAGGCGATTTTTTACAGTTGCCGGGGAATTCCCACGAACTTTTGAACAGCTCAAAATCTCATATCGACCCCCGATACGTCGCTTGGACCGTGAGAGTCACCCACGGCTAATTTCCGATATCCACGATTATGTTGCCGATTTGCCGCATCAGGCTGAAATTTTGAGTCAGGAACTCGCCTGGAGGGGCTTTCGTGTCAGTGTGCAACGACCTTTACCTTATCTTCGTATTTGCAGTGTACTTTAGCAAATAACCTAACAAAAAGTTGACAGATCGAAAATAAACAACATTTGAGGAGGATACTTTATAGTGACCTTGTTGGTGAAGTTGTGAAAGGGAAACGTTGTCCTTATCGATAAAGTGTTCCTCCTCAAATGGTGTTTTATTCATATGATACTATACTTTCTTCAAATCTCTCTCTCCCTCCTCCCTTTTCCTGCCCTGCCCCACCCCACCTCTCTTTCTCTCTCTCTCTCTCTCTCTCTCTCTCTCTCTCTCTCTCTCTCTCTCTCTCTCTCTCTCTCTCTCTCTCTCTCTTTCTTTCAAACACACATCCAAATGCACACACTCACTCTCCCCCCCCCCCTCTCTCTCTCTCTCTCTCTCTCATGAGGGAGAAGAATTCATGGAGTGGGTTAAGCACGTCTAACTTGAGGAAAGCCGACATAGCAGCTCAATTACAGTAGATTTATGTAATGATATATCTATTGATAAATAACTGAAAAGAAATATACATGTATGAATACAAATTGGTTTATATAAAACAAGTATTTGAGGTAGTTTACTGGATTTAAAGAAAATACAAATAAAGTGCAAAATAACATACGTTTTAGTTCACAATTTCTAACCTACTTCATTAATCTACTTCATATAATATTTTCGGTGACAAAGGCTAAACTTCTTTCATACGAGCCTGCCTCCTTCCCTCCCTCCCTTCTTCCCTCCCTCCCTCCCTCCCTCCTCCCTTCCTTCTTCCCTCCCTCCCTCCCTCCTCCCTTCCTTCTTCCCTCCCTCCCTCCCTCCTCCCTTCTTTCTTCCCTCCCTCCCTCCCTTCTTCCCTCCCTTCTTCCCTCCCTCCCTTAGACTCACTCTCTCACCCCCTACCTCCTTCTTTCCCCTCCCTCACTCCATTTAAACCCCTGTCAACCTTCTTTCATCTCCTCCCTCCCTCCCTCCTCCTCCCCCCCCCCCCTCTGTAAGTCAACCTCATTCCCTCTCTTCCTCTCTATTTATCAACTTATCTCGCTCCATCACCTCTCAACCTCCTACGACTTCTCTCCTTCCCTTTCAAGTCTCAACCTCCTACAACCTCGCTCCCACCCTCTATTCTCTCCCTCTTTTTTCTCTCCCTCCCTCCCTCTCTTCTCTAATCTCTCTCTCTCTCTCTCTCTCTCTCTCTCTCTCTCTCTCTCTCTTCTCTCTCTCCCTGGGCTTTACTTCCTTCCCCTCTCTTTCTCTCCCTCCGGCTCCCTGCTGAGAGGGTGATATAGCTCCCTTTCTTCTCCCTTAGCCCCCCCCCCCATCTCTCTCTCTCTCTCTCTCTCTCTCTCTCTCTCTCTCTCTCTTTTTTTGCTATCCTTTTCTTTCACATTTCCTTACTCTGGGGTTTGCTATTTCTACAAGAATTAGTTACTGGCTACCTCGTTGGGATCGTCAAAGCTGTGTGGCCAGTGTTTATATGTAAATTTATGTAAACTTCTATCTCTCTCTCTCTCTCTCTCGTAACTGTTTTCCCTTTTCCACACTAACCTTGTTTACATCCCAAAGGCTCAAAACTCTATTCCATTTTCCTCCACTTTTAGCAAATCGATGTATTTCTTTCATTAACTCTGCTTTATGTTCTACCAGTCTGACCTTTCTCACTCTCAACCATTCTTCTTCTCCCCCCTCCCCTCCCTGCCCCTCCCCCCACCCCTTACCATTCTATCTTCGTTATGCATCTTAGTATTCATCAACCACCTTCTTGACCTCTCTTTCCAGACCCCCCCCCCATTTAACCCCTCTCCTCCACCTCCCAATTCATCCTCATGATGTTTTCCGTCATCATCATAATCCTTACGTAGTCCACTTCTCGAGTTCCATTAACATCGTTACCTATACACGCCGGACCGATAAATTAAAGGGTAGTTAAAGGTAGTTAATACAGTAATGAAAGAAAGTATCACCGTCATACTATATTTATCTACATCCCTATTCAACCTAATTCTTGTTGTGTTCCTTACAATATGTGTGAATGTGTGTTGCAAAATTTCTTGAGGGAAAGATAAACACTTTGTTTTAAATTACTGACATTTCAATCTAGTGCCGTACCTCATAATCTTGCATAATCAAAGAAATACTATATTAAATAGGGCAACACGATGAAATGATCTAATACCTAATAGTATATAATAGATATGTATACAAAACGTAGATTACTGTAAGTGACATAACTCGGACATATATATACATATACATATATTGAGTATATATCACAAATACACGTGAGCCACTAAATGTTTCTAATCTCTCCGTGGGGTTCGAACCGCCGACCGTCAGGACGATAGCCGACGCTTTAATCAACTACACCACGGCAGTCTATATATATATATATATAATGCATACACACACA
The DNA here is from genome assembly GCA_032716605.1 of Paralithodes platypus. Lineage (NCBI taxonomy): Eukaryota > Metazoa > Arthropoda > Malacostraca > Decapoda > Lithodidae > Paralithodes > Paralithodes platypus. The sequence continues at coordinate 32,014,955 of CM064513.1, forward strand.
CACACACACACTGTATATATATACTGTATATATATACAATGTGTCTTAGAATAATACAATAATTGATAATCATAATAATTAGATAAAAATATTACTAACATAAAAAAACGATTGCCGGAACAAACTGCCCTTGTGACTCGCCTTAACCATTACTCCTACTTTCTTGACCCCCCTGTAACCCCAGGCGCCCCCCTCATGATCAGGATGGAGGTCACGCGCCCCCCCCCCCTCCCCCCCCCCCCTTCATTATTCAGCCTCCCCCCCCTCCCCCTCCTTGATGATCCTTTATGGCAGTAATATGAACACGCCATTACCGCCCCCCCCCCCCCCTCCCCCCCTATAGCTGTCTCTTTGTTTGGTACCGTCCCGTCTAAGTTGGTCCTGTATCTGTTCTTTTGTCCCAGTCCCCGTCTATGGATATCTCTGTCTGGTACCGTCGCGTCTGATTGTCCCTGTCTCTGTTCTTCTGTGCCCTTGCCAGTCTATGGATATTTCTGTCAGGTACCGTCCCGTCTAAGTTGGTCCTGTCTCTGTTCTTCTGTCCCCTTGCCAGTCTATGGATATCTCTGTCTGGCACCACCCGTCTAAGTTGGCCGTCTCTGTTTTCTGTCTCCTTCCCAGTCTATGGATATCTCGTGTCTGGCACCTCCCGTCTAGGCTGACCCTGTCCTGTCTTTGTTTCTCTGTTCCCTTCGCCGTCTACAGCTGTCTCTTTATCCGGTCCTGTCCACCTGTCTATTTGAGCCCTGTTGTCTCTGTCTCCTGTTCCGTCTGTTCTCTGTTATATTCCGTACCGTCTCACTCGTTCCTGTCCGCGGCCTTTTTTCTGCTTCCTTGTCCCTGTCTTAACCCTTTCAGTACCGGTGACATCCTTTTCATTATATTCTGGCAACTATTAGACGGTTTTGTTCAGCTTAGGAAGGATGTCTACCTGTTAAAAGATGACAGCCTATCTCAATTAATCCGTTTAGCTACCGTATATCCTTCCTAAGCTTCATAAAATCGTCTAAATGCAGCCGAAACCAAACCAAAAGACGTCGCCGGTACTTTAAGGGTTAAGTCATCCCCTTTATTAACCCCTTGAGCACGGTGAGCCCCTTCTTACCCATTGATTATGGCTAAAGTTAGATGATAGTATGCAGTTTAAGGGGACATGGTTAGCTTTTCTGCCCCCCCCCCCCCTTCTCCATCATGTTTAGCTCCATTATTTTTCATATTTTAAGACGTTCACCCCATTAGTTTGGCAATTGTAAGACCTTTCGCCCCATTTCTTTGTCAGTATTAAGATTTTTCGTGTCAATTCGGTGTCAATTTTTTCCTGGCGAGCGATAGCGTGTCAAAATGCATCATAATCTTCAAGGTATTTTTTTCTTTTGATAATGGAAGGCATTCATGAGCATAGTAAAAGTGTCTAGTGTTAGCCAGAAAACACAATACCAACGTAGAATTGTACTGTAAGAGTTACTAAGGTCATTTGAAACCTAAGTATATATTTTCTATTCTGAATAATATCGTCTATCATTAGCCAGAACAGAAGGGAAAGCGAATCATCAAGTTCACCTCCCCTGATTACCCCCGTATAATTTCCACCATTCATTCATCATCATTAATTTTCTATTAAGCTCGTCCTGGAATCTTTACAATTCTATACAGGACTGTCCATTTGTATCGGCACTAGCTCAGAGTAGAGTGTTGAGATGGGAGAAGGGCTGTTGGAGAGAGAGGAAGCTGTTGGAGTGGCTTTATCCTACCTTCCCTGTCCCCAGAATGTTGAAGCCTCCATGACTCTGGTTCAGTATTTTCCCTCAGTCATAAACACCTTCACAAACTTGCTTATAATTATTTTGGACAATATATATATATATACCCCTCCAAAAATAGTATAGAATTCAGTTACCGGTACCTACTTTTCCTATGTAATCCTTTGCATTTTTTTTTTTTTTTTTTTTTTATCCTGTCCTATACCTGCTTCACTAATTCTGCATCGATACCCTTGTCTATTTATGTTCTTCTCTATCCCAGTCTCTATCCCAGTCTCTCTCTCTCTCTCTCTCTCTCTCTCTCTCTCTCTCTCTCTCTCTCTCTCTCTCTCTCTCTCTCTCTCTCTCTCTCGTCTTTGCAATCATTACTTTCCACTTTCCCTTACTCTCAGGGTTGGTATGTCTACTAGGATTAAGCCCGGGCCACCTTGCAGGGATCGTAAGATCTGTATGGCCTGTGTATCTCTGTAAATCTATGTAAATCTCTCTCCCTTCCTCCACCCTCTCACACTACTTCCTGTCATAATTTAACCACATTTCCACCTTATATTGTCAATTTCCTCCCTACTGTCTAACCCCTCCCCCCCCCCCTCCCCTTTCCTCCCCTCCCTCACCCCTCCTGGTAGCGCATCAGTTTCAGTCTTTCTTTCTTTTAGAGTCCCTTGTCTCTGCTAGTCTATCAGCGTTTTACCAATTCACCATTCCGGTTATATATATAATTTAGACTTTCGTACCTTTATCTCTTGTAGTTGTTTTGTTTAGTGTTTTCTATGTTTCATCATATAGTTCCTTACTCTTTGTCTTTTAGTTTTCCGTGATTTGTTGTGTGATTTAGTTTTCCTATTTTTTTACCACGTTTTCCTTGCTATGTGTTCACGTTGTTTTACAGTTAGATATGGTTAACATTTGTAGTCCATGCAGCTTTATCAATGCCATGTTCTCATTTAAATCACTTAAATCCTTTCATTCGTTGATTCTGATTAAGATGTATTTACTGTATTATTTTTCTACTTTTAGATTTGACTAGTTCTATAACTATTACTATTTCCTAGTTATATATTTTAGTCAATCCTACTTTATTTTTCCTACTTTCATCTATTCAATTCTGTGTGTTTCTATCTTACAGCCTTTTCTAATATATACATTTTAATCTATCTATCTATCTATTGCCTGACGCCGTGATCCCCGAAGGGGTGGCCACGAACGAACCGCCCCCATGCACCTCTGTCCCCAGTCAGTCGACGCCCCTCCCCCCAACCAGCACCGCCTTCGTTCATGTAGTTCCTCACTCCATCCTTCCACCTCATATTCGGTCTACCTCTCCCCCTCTGTCCCTCCACCTCGCTCTCGTACACCCTCTTAGTCATTCTCTCGCTTTCCATACGTTCCATATGGCCGAACCATCTCAAGTTGTTCCTTTTCACACTTTCCAGCACATCTACCTCCACACCACACCTCCTTCTTACTTCCTCATTAGTCTGTCTATCCCTCCATGTAACTCCGCACGCACTCCTTAAGTAATTCATTTCCACTGCTCTCACTCTTGGTCTGAGTCTCTCAACCAACGTCCATGCTTCGCTTCCGTAAGTCAGTGTCGGGATTACCACACTGTCATGCAAGGACTTCTTCACTTCCATACTGACCACCTATTTCTTGTTACTGCTTTTAGCGTTCCTACAACCCTCTTCCCCTGTTGTACCCTCTCCCGCACCTCTTCATCCATAGTCCCATCTTTACTCAACACACTGCCCAGATACTTAAAAGAGTTGACGATCTCCATAGCCTGACCGTTCAGCTTCACCTCACACTCTGTGACTTCACCCTTTTCGAAGACCATAACCTTGCTCTTCCCCGTATTTACCTTCAAATTCCGTTTTTCGCATACTGTTCCAAACTCATTTACCAGACCCTTCAACTCCCATTCATTATCACTCATCAGAACTGTATCATCCGCAAACAGCAGTATAGTACATTTTAATACGTCATGTTTATGTTATTTTTTCTACTTTCATCTAATTAATTCTTCCCTATTTTATCACTCTAGTCATTCCTACTTTAATTTTAATGTGTCATCCCTTCCGTCAGGTTTATTTATATTCTTCTTCCACCACGCATTTTCTATGAATCAATATTATCTTCATGAAATGTATTACCTGTATCATATTAATATTCCCCAGTTTTATCACGTATTATATCAAATTTATGGCATTATTTGTTTACAATTGAGTGAAAAATACCATGAATACAAGATTGGAAAACTGTACCCACATATTGAAAACAAGTACCGGTATATATTGTAAGGACAACAGTTTCGGCTATTCTTGAACCCTCCTCCCTTGCTTTCTTGCCTATACCCTGTTCCAAATAAGTAGACCAAAACTGTTGAACATTAACCTCTATAACTCGCAAACCATTAGAGCAATCGAGCTAATATTTCTAACATTTGGGAAGGGTTAGTCAGGGAATAGGTGAGGGTAATTACAGCCCATTTGCTCTAGCCCTTTTTGAGTTACAGAGGTTAGGGTTTACATTTTCTGGACTACCTATTTGGAACAGGGTATAGTACATTGATTTTTCCAGCAAGCGTATTGCACTTTTCATTTCCCAGCCCTTTATTCTATAATTTGCAATTTGCATTCATCAGACTTTAATATAAATTCGTTTTCCATTATTATTTATGGATTTATAAACTTTCTGCTTTTTGTTTCGGACGCTTTTATCATTATTTGTTATCAAAATATATTATATTTTTTCTTCTACCTTTCATATATAGTTCCCCTCAAATCAAACATTAACTAGATAATTTCCTTCCTTTTTCTTCATTCTACAGTTTATCTTCTTTCTTCTTAATTTTCTCATTAGTTTTCTTGTTCTATGTTCACCTTTCATTAACTGTGTCATCTTCCTTGTATATTTAACGTTGCTAGCCTCCAAATTCCTTTATTGTCCGTCTCAGTTAGGAACATTTCATTCTATCCTTTCTTAACGCTTTCCAATATTTTATAATCTTCATTTCCCCACCTCTTCTCTCTCTCTCTCTCTCTCTCTCTCTCTCTCTCTCTCTCTCTCTCTCTCTCTCTCTCTCTCTCTCTCTCTCTCTCTCTCACATACACACATACACACACACATACACACACACACATATATAAACACACACACACACACACACACACACACACACACACACACACACACACACACACACACACACACACACACATACATACAGTACACACACACATACACACACACACACACATACATTTATTTCCCATTATCCTCCTCGCTCCATCACCCCTTTTTATTTCCCTTTCCTCTCACCTCCTCCTCCTTAACCCCCCTTCTCTCTCTCCCCCCCCCCCCACCCACCCCCCACTTCCATCGAATCTACTCCCTCACTATCTACAGCATCTATCTTCCCTTAACCCCTTCTGTACCGGCGACGTCTTTTTAATTATATTCTAGTTCTATTTAGACGATATTAATCTGTTAAAAAAGGGCCTCAAGCACGTAACAGGCTTCGAACTACCTCACTTAACCCTTTCTACTACCACAGGTCCTTCTTAAACTGCACAAAATCGTCAAAATATAGCTGGAATAGAAGTAAACAGACGTCGCCGGTACAGAAGGGGTTAATATGTATCTGCCATTCCCCCTTTCTCTTCAAATTTCTACTCTCATTCATCTCTTCCTCATTATATCCACTCTCTCACTATCTGCAGTATCTATCTGTTCTTAAGGGGGATTGTCGTTGTTTTTTCTGGACCCCGTTCTCCCCCATGTTTAGCCCCTTCACTTTTGAGACTTTAAGACGTTCACCCCAATAGTATGTTGATTTTAAGACCTTCCGCCCTATTTCTTTGGCAATATTAAGACCTTTCGTGACATTTAGATGTCGATTCATTCCTGTAATTTTAGGAGGAATCAGCCTTCAGCAGGATTTTTGTTTTACCGAAAGATGTACAAATTTATCTCGGGGGGTGGGGGGGGGGGGGGGGGTTACGCTTCAGGGAGGCGGAAACTAAAATAATAATATATAAATTAAACAATAGACCATAAGATACCCCTTACCCCCTTACTCCATCTCTTCCATCCATTTTTTTTCTTCCCCTTCCTCACTACCCTCCTTTCCCCAGCTTTCTTTTAATGCCACTTCTCTCCCACGCTGCCTATCTATTCTCTCCCCCCCCCCCCACCTCACCTCTTCGTTCATTCCCCTCCTCTGGCACCCCTTTCCCTCCCCCCCCCCCCCCCCCCCCCCCCCCTCCTTGTACACCTTTGTCTCTCCTATTCTCCCTCTCCTCTCCTCTTTCCCCATCACTCCCCTTTTTCACCTCTCTCCACTTCTCCTCCCTCCTCTTACCCTCCACTCTCCCCTCCACTCTCCCCTCCTCTCCCCCCTCACTCCCCTTCTTCCCACCTCTCTTCACTTCGCCCCCCCCCCCCTCCTCTTCCCCATCACTCTCCTTCTTTCCCACATCTCTCCACTACCCCCCTCCTCTCCCCCATCACTCCCCTTTTTTTCCACCTCTTTCCTACACTTCTCCCTCTCCTCTTTCCCCAACTCTTTACCCCCTCCTCCCCTTCTTTTCCACCTCTCTTCACTTCTTACCCCTCCTCTTCCTCTCCACTCTCCTCTACTCTTCACCGCCCCCCCCCCCCCTTCCTCCCCATCTCTAATCACCTCGGCCGTTGACAGTGATCCAGTTAGTTAGCTCCTCTTCCCAAACACTGCTGCTCTCTCTCGCTCTCGCTCTCTCGCTCTCTCTCTCTCTCTCTCTCTCTCTCTCTCTCTCTCTCTCTGTCACACACACACACACAAACACACACACACACACACACACTGTCATGATTCAGACCAATGACTTAATCAGTCGAGCATTTATGGCTCTTTGGTAAGTGTCAATCATGAGAAGTGTAATAATTTGGTCTGACCTCCCCGTGTGTTACCTTATTCTGACTCTCATTAGACGATGTTGTACAGTTTAGGAAATATCTGTTGGAACTAAAAGGGTGCAGACTATCTCAATCAACCCTCTGACTTCCATGTAACCTTCCTAATCTGAATCAAATCTTCTAATAACAGCTAGAATATATATATATATATATATATATATATATATATATATATATATATATATATATATATATATATATATATATATATATATCCTATGCAAAGTTTATACGAGAGATATACTGATATTGAGTACCCAATTAACCAGCAGTCTCTCACTCGATAGTATGGAGTGGATTTTGTCCTTCGTTACATATTTACAATCTATAGTTTATTTTTCTTAGTTGGTAGTAATTGCCATGTCCCCATCTTGAAGGCTTATATATTACGAAATATGTTGCCGATTATGTTCAAACTTGGTATTAATATAACGCAAACAATAGTTTTACATCCATACTAAGTGGCGACACATTAGACGATAGGTGAATGCTCAAGCCAGGAAAACAAAAACAACATACAAACAAAATGTGGGGAGGTAGAGAGAAACAAAAGTTATTAAAGGAAGAAATTAGGGGGCTAGTTGATGGAGGGAGAATGGAGTGGGGGGAGGGGGCTGAGACAATCATCAAGAGGGGGGAGGAGGGGGTTCTGAGGGATTATTGCCCCCTCTTAAGACGTGTCCCACTCCGCCTCTTTGGGATCTCTCTCTCTCTCTCTCTCTCTCTCTCTCTCTCTCTCTCTCTCTCTCTCTCTCTCTCTCTCTCTCTCTCTCTCTCTCTCTCTCTCTCTCTCTCTCTCTCTCTCTCTCTCTCTCTCTCTCTCTCTCTCTCTCTCTCTCTCTCTCTCTCTCTCTCTATCACATTGGATGAACAGGAGAAATAATTGGGTGATGGTATTGAGGTACCGGTAACTCAATACTTTACAGGTGTGTAGTCTAAGTTTGATCATATTCTGTATCTCAATATTATACCATTCTAGTAATGAATATATACCATAAGAAAATATACAATATCTGCAAAATATAAACTATGTTAAGATGAAGGCAAATAGATAATATTTAATTATTAATCAAAGATGTTTTTTCTCTGTTCTCCATTCATCTATTTATAATAAACACACACACACACATACACACACACACACACACACTACACACATACAAATACTTACACACACACACACAAATAAACACAGACACACACACACAACAAAACACAGGCACACACACACACACAAAATATACACATACACACACACATACTTCCATACACACACACACACACACACACACACACACACACACACACACACACACACACACACACACACACACACACACACACACACACACACCATAATAAGCCGTGTATGGATGCACCATTCATTTACTACGGTATTTATGAGTTTCCTCCCAATTTATTCCCGATAATAATTGACTATCTCCCTTTTCACATCCTCCCGCTCCCTACAGGCTCAACTCAGCTCTCTCTCTCTCTCTCTCTCTCTCTCTCTCTCTCTCTCTCTCTCAATCTAAGACTAACTCAACCTCACTCTCTACCTATCTATCTATCTTTCCATCTAACTAACTCTCTCGCTCTCTCTCTTTATCTATCTATCTATCTATCTAACTCTCTCTCTCTCTCTCTCTCTCTCTCTCTCTCTCTCTCTCTCTCTCTCTCTCTCTCTCTCTCATGTGTGACATTGCGCCTGTGCGTTTCTACATAATGAGTATGTGTAGGGTGCTTTCAATCAAGCAAGTTAAATGGCCGGAATGTTACTTTGTGAACCCATGTCGAGAGTAAACAACCTGAGAGTATTATTGTTCATTACCTATTATCCACTATTAACCCCTTCTGTACCAGCGACGCCATTTTAACTTTATGCTATCTATATATAGGCTATTTCGTGCGGTTCAAGAAGGATGTGGTAGTAGAAATTGTTAAGGGAGATAGTTCGAACCCTGTTAATTGCTGGAGGCCCTTTTTAAACTTAATAACATCGTCGAATAGTATCCCGAGTAAAGTCAAAATGACGTCGCTGGTACAGAAAGGGTTAAAGCTATCAATTAACCCCTTCAGTATACAAAGACGCCAATTATACTTTGATTCTGTCTGGCACTGGAAGATTATATTGAGCTTAGGAAGGATCTATGGGAATCAAAGAACGTCAACTGTCCTAATTAAACCGTCAACAAGTCCTTCCACAGTTGAATAAAATTGTCTAATCAAAAGGAAGAGACTTATTTGTGTATCCTGAAGGGGTTAAGATATATTGGCGATTAAAGGGAAGCTGGCGGTTTGTTTGGTATATTAATTCATTAAAGGGAAGCTGGCGGTTTGTTTGGTATATTAATTCATTAAAGGGAAGCTGGCGGTTTGTTTGGTATATTAATTCATTAAAGGGAAGCTGGCGGTTTGTTTGGTATATTAATTCATTTATTCATATTTGTTGTTTTAGTTTCCCCCCTAGACCTCCATCAAGCTTAGAAAAACACCCCCTAGACCCCCCCTTCAAGATAAATTTGTACATTTTTCGGTAGAAAATGTTCCGGCCGATGGCCGGTTCCTCTTAAAATTGCAGGCTCGCTATCGCTTGCCAGGAAATAATCGACATTTAAATGGCACGAAATGTCTTAAAATTGACAACGAAATGGGGCGAAAGGTGTTTAAATCGCCAAACTAATGGGCCAAACGTCGTATATTCTCAAAACTAGTGGGGCTAAACATTAGGGAGAAGGGGGGTCCAGAAAAACGGTCTGCCTCCCCTTAACAGGTATAGGACAGGTGGTGACCTTAGGGGTGAAGGGGGGCACTTTCGGGACCACCTTCTCCCTCACGTTTTTAGCCCCATTAGTTTTGAGGTTTCAAGACAGTCACCGCATTAGTTTGGTGATTTTAAGACCTTTCGTGCTATTTATTATCGTCATTATCGTCCTGGCGAGGGAGAGCAAGCCTACAATTGACTAGGATACCGAATGATGCACAAATTTAACTCTAAGGACGGTCTTGGGGGTATTTTTTAAAGCTTGATGGAGGTCTAGGGAGGAAAATGTAAAAATAATAAATCAATATATACGTAAACAAATAATAAATCAATATATACGTAAACAAATAATAAATAATAAATCAATATATACGTAAACAAATAATAAATAATAAATCAATATATATACGTAAACAAATAATAAATAATAATCTCCCTTTACGCAGCACGTCTAGGAGATTTCGCTTTGTTTACAACACTAATTTTGGCTAATCACTTCATTCTGGAAAAACAATATCATGAAGAGCACACAGCGAAAACATCTACACTTCAATGCAAAATAGCTACATATAATACTCATAAAAATACACATTACAAATAGATAACAAACAACAAAATAATAATAATAATAATAATAATAATAATAATATTACAACAACAACAACAACAACAACGACAATAATAATAATAATAATAATAATAATAATAATAATAATACACGTTTCATATCTCCCCCCGCGACAGAACAAATCGATAAAAAATCTTGACAACGGCGCAAAAATTCGGACAGACGGGAGGGTGATCCGCAGCGTATCCGAACCCCCTCCCTCGACCACGACTAAGGCTTCCCAAACACACACACAAACACAACACAACACACCCGGGGCAATCGAACACCCAAACTCATCCGTCTTCATCCAGCCCTCGCTCTCGCTCTCTATCCATCCATCAAGAGCCATTAAGGAGCTAAACGTTCGATTTCTCCGCGATATGGTTTAGGATTGTTAAGCCGGGATGAGCGGGTCGGGACGAGATGCTGTATAGTGGGGGGGTGGGGGGGGGTGTAGGGGGAGATCAGAACATGGCCTTTTTATAGGGAGACAACGTATTCTTTACAGTAGCCATCAAATTTCATACTTATCATTTTATAACTTCGTGGTTTTCAAGTAGTATATAAAAGTTATGTTTCTAAAAGGAATTCATAGTTTCAAATTTGGTGTGAGGGATTTGCAGAGGGCAGCTCAAGAACTACACGATAAACAAGGAAAAATATGATGATTGAAATAAGGAATACAAATCTTGGTGATCCTAAACGTAAGAGTATCATGGAAATATTCCTTCCTTGGATGCACGGGAAAATATTAACCCCTTCTGTACCGGTGCCGTCTATTTAATGTTATTCTAGCTACTATTAGACGGTGTTATTCAGTTTATAAAGGACCCCAGCAATTAACAGGCTTCGAACTATCACACTGAACCCTTTTTAATACCCCAGATCCTTCTAAAACTGCTCAAAATCGTCTAAATGTAGCTAGAAGAAAATTAAAAATACGGTGCCGGTACGGAAGTGGTTAATACGATGCCTATACGGTACCTAAATACTGTTTAAGGGGAGATTTCCACTGGAGGGATTTTTTTTCTGGACCCCTTTCTCCCTCATGTTTAGCCCCATTGCTTTTGAGATTTTAAGGGGTTGGCCTAGTAGTTTGGACATTTTAAGACATTTTGCCCCATTTCTGTCAATTTTAAGACCTTTCGTGCCATTAAGGTGTCGATTTTTTCCTGGCGAGCGATAGCGAGCCTGTAATTTAAGAGCAACCGGCCTCCGGCCGGGACATTTTTCTACCGAAAAATGTACAAATTAATCTTGAAAGGGGGTCTAGGGGGTATAATTTTAAGCTTGATGAAAACGTAGGGAACAAACTAAATACCTCCCCTTAACACTGCTTGCCGGATATGTGTCGCATTATTAGGTCCTGTCTGCTTCCTGTCGATTATATACTGGTTGTGTAGGATGTATGTGGAGTTTTTATTTATTTAATTATTATTGTTTAATTTCCTCTCAGTTCTTCGTGAAATATATATAGCATCAGAACAGAAAAAAATCTAGCTATGTTTATATAGTATTTCAGAGCTACCGTGTGTTAATCTTGACAACCATCATTTTCAAAATTCATTCAGACTTCAGCCAAATTTTCTTACTGACTAATGCTAGATTGTCAACTCGATTAAAGTTAGTCAGGCATAATGTTTAGACTAGTGACAATCCGAAATTAGCCAATCTGACTAATTATTATTGAAATTCCTAGTCGAATGCATACATTACAAGAGTTGTCAATGTGTAGCCTGCCACGATCATATCTACGCTGGGAAACAAATAAAAACAATAAAAAATCGCTAGGAAAGAAACAAGGCCACCAACAATAAAAACAACACCGTAAATCCCCCTAGGGTCTGGAGAAAACGGGAGAGCCGGACGGGGAGAGAGAGGGGGGGGGGGGGCTTAAGGGGAAATGGGCCGGTTTTCTGGACCACTTTCTCCCTCGTGTTTAGCCCCATTACTTTTGAGATTTTAAGACGTTCGGCACATTAGTTTGACGATTTTAACATCTTTCGCCCCATTTCACTGTCAATTTAAAGACCTTTCGTGCCATTTACCTGCCGATTTTTTTTCCTGGCGAGCGATAGCAAGCCTGTAATTTGAAGAGGAATCGCCCGGGAAATTTGTCTTCCAAATTTTTTTTACAAATTTATCTTGAAGAGGGGTCTAGGGGGTGTTTTTTTAAGCTTGATGGAGGTATAGCGAGGAAACTAAATATATATAAAAATAACTGAATAGATGGACCAACAAAAACAGCCCATCTCCCCTTAATGAGATTACCGTCTTGTAATAGCGTTTAATAATACCACCGTCTTGGTTTCCGTCCCCGCCTCTATATACACACAACGGGGGGAAAGGAGAGGGGGAGAGGAGATGAATGGATGGAGGAATGAATGGTTGGATGAATGAATGGATGGATGGAAGAGTGAATAGATGGATGGATGAAATAATGAGTGGATGGATAGGTGATTGAATTGATGGATAGAAGGATGAATGGATGGATTAATTAATTAATGGATGGATGGAAGAGTGGATAGATGAATGGATGAAATAATGAGTGGATAGATAGGTGAATAAATGGATGGATAGCAGGGTGAATGGATTAATGAATTAATGGATGAATAGAAGGGTGAATGTATGGATGGAAGGGTGAGTGGATGAATGATTGAATGAATGGGTGGATTAATTAATAGATATATGGATAAATTAATGAATGGATGAATGATTGGATGCATGGGCGAGTGAATGGATAGATGAATGGATAGATGAATGCTATGGATGAATGAAAGAATGAATGAATGGATGAATAATAATAGAACTAGGAAAAATGAAAGGAACAGGAGCATAATAGATAAATGAATACCAGTAGTAGGAAACTAGAAGGGATGAAATATAGAAGAAATATGACAGAACATATAGGCTGAAGGAAGAATGACACAAGGGAGGAAAAATAAATAAGTTCAATAAAAGAATAACAACAATACAAAAGGGAACTAAAAATAAACTAAATGTTAGTTAATCTTGGAAAATACTCCATTTAGGACGGGAGGGTAAGTGAACCGAAAGCATCGTATACATATACTTGTAAAGTCTTTGAATAATCAATAATTAGTAAAGTTAATTGGAGATATTGATTAACAGGTGCCAGAGGAAAGGTAGTGATTAGTACATTAAAACGTAAACAAATAAATAAATAAAAACGAAAATTCGATCACCCCTATATAATGGAAATAGTTATCAGTACTGGATTTCCTGTAAATCCGTTCATATGAGTTTGGAAAACTTTTAGTATAGACAAACAAACAATAAATAAATGCCGATGAAAACAATCCTCGCGCAGCTGCCTTTGATGGACATATTAGATTACAAGAGCTCTCCAAGATTAGTTTATGAGTTAATAAAAAGAGTAATTAGGGTAGAAACTACATTATTCCAAGACACTCATAAACAACAAGCTATTAGCTATATACAAATTCTATCTATCTATCTATCTATATGCTCAGGCCCAATCCCCATTTTGGGGGTAGACGACTCAAGACAGAGCAAGAACAGGGAAAACACAAAAACAACATAAAACAACGAATAAACACAGATAAAAAACAAATTCACACACATCTAGGTCACCCAGGAGAAGACCCAGAGACCAGGATCAACAAGGTCGCTCCAACACTCCCCCGGCCCCCGACCACCCGGAGAGGTTCCGATCTCGGCAGGCAGACATGCAGCGGAGCCAAAGCCACAAGCCCTCCCACCACACTTCCAGGCGCACCCTTCATATTAATCGTCTCCCCGGGCCAGGCGCCTGATGGACTATTATCTAGTCCAACTTGCGCCCGACCCCTTACTCCAAATGACCACGTGTTCACTCAACTATTCACAAGCATTCTCCATTCACTCCTGTCCACCACCACTTCCCCTGCCTGATCTATAGTCATTCCTCTATCATCCAAAGCTTTTCTTACACAGTCTCTCCATCTCAATGGGGGTCTTCCTGCCCTTCTATCTCCCCTTGTACCTGACTCACATATTCTCTTTGTAAGCCTTTCATCTCCCATTCGTTCAACATGACCATACCAGCTCAGCACCCTTCTGTCCACTCTGGCTGACAAATGTTCCTGCTGCCCCACTCTCCTACGTATCTCTTCATTCCTCAATCCGTCTCTACGAGTAACTCCACACATACTCCTCAAGCAGCTCATCTCCATCACATCCAGCCCTCTTTTCTCCTTTTTCTTCAGAGCCCATGTCTCAGCCCCATACATCACTGTTGGCACAACAATTCCTTCATACAGTGCACATTTTACTTTCACTCCGAGATTTCTCGTCTTCCACATACTTCCCATTGCTCCGAAAACCTTCCTTCCTTCACACACTCTCCGTTTTACCTCCATTTCCATATAAAAATTGAAACCTCCAATAGAGTACATGTAAATAATTACAGTACTGTCAATACCTGAACATAATACCTGAATATATATATATATATATATATATAATTATATATATAACATTTTATTCTATGTATTTATTTGTCATTGAACAAACTCGACCAATTTGACTAACCAAGAATGGCAATGTCGGTCTATGCTATAGACCGTCTTCGATATGCAATTATGCATTGTTAACACCTTGTACTTGGGTCTAAAGGTTAACATATATTAATGGGTGTACCATATTAAAGCTCACGACTATATGAGTGTGTATGTGTGCTAATGTAAGTAGGTGTGCATGACTGTACTTACTCTAGTTGTACTTACTCTAGTTGTATTGCGGGAGTGAGCATGCTCGTTATTTCCCGCCTCCTATATGTGTAGGTGTTATATGTATCGTTGGAATGGCTGTGGATGTGTGTGTAGTCTGTATTTTTAGCCAATTGGCGACATCGGAAACGAAGGCTTAGGGTGGATCTGTATGGTACCATTCTCACTATAGACGGTACCGTCTCGCCCGAAGGCTTAGGTAGCCATCAGCTTAGGTGAACCATATGATACCCATCTCGCCTTGTACCATTTTTGCCAACCCCAGATGGGACGTCACAACGTCGTCCACTTATTCCAGGTACCTATTTACAGCTAGGTGAACTGAGGCTAACACATGAAAGGAGACAAGCCCAATTTGTCTCCGCCCGGCCGGGGATTGAACCCCCGACCCCTCGTGTGTGAGACGAGAGCTCTACCTACTAGGCTACGGGCTGTGTTTTGTGTTGGTGTACGTGTGAGTGTCGGTGCTAATGTATATAGGTGTGCATGACTGTGTTGGTGTGAGTGTAGGTGGTAATGTATGTATGTGTATTACGTTATCATGTACGTGTGAGTGTAGGTGCTACCGTATGTAAGTGTGCATGTGTTGGTGTACGTGTGAGTGTCGGAGTTGGTGTGCGTGTGAGTGTAGGTGCTACCGTGGGTATGTGTATTACGTACGTTCTCCTGTACGTGTGAGTGTGTGCACAATAGTAGTAGTGTGAGTGTGAGGGGGGGGGGGGGGCAGTAATGACACAAAGGGGCAGGCTGGGGGGATTCATCAACACCTGATTGAATTATTACGCTCACCCTGCACCACATACGATTGGCGGGGGGAGAGGGGGGGGGGGGGCAGAAGAAGACAGACAGAACTGATTGAAAGGTACAGAAAGAGGGAACACTGAAGTAGGTAGAGGGGAAGAGGGTTAAGGGGAGATCTCCACTCGAGGGATTTTTTTCTTGACCCCTTTCACCCTCATGTTTAGCCCCATTGCTTTTGATATTATAAAACGTTCGCCCCATTAGTTTAGATATTTTAAGAACTTTCACCCCATATTAAGACCTTTCGTGCCATTCAGGTGTCGATTTTATCCTGGCGAGCGATAGCGAGCCTGTAATTTAAGAGGAACCGGCCTTCGGCCGGGACATTTTTCTACCGAAAAATGTACAAATTTATCTTGAAAGGGACTCAAGGGGGTGTAATTTCAAGCTTGATGGAAGTTTAGGAAACAAACTAAAAAACGATGGGTCGTATTTATTCGCTCCTTTATATATAGTTTTATATTGTTTTACTTTCCTCCCTAGACCTGCATCAAACTTTTAAAAAACATCCATTAGATCCCCCTTCTAGATTAATTTGTACATTTGTCGGTAAAAAAAATCCCGGCCGAAGGCCAGTTCTTCCATAATTACAGGCTCACTATCGTTCGCCAGGAAAAATTCGACACCTAACAAGCACGAAAGGTCATAATATTGACAGACTAATGGGACAAACATCTTAAAATCTGAAAACTTATGGGACTAAACACGAGGAAGAAGTAAACCAGAAAAATTACCCATCATCCATTAAACTTTTTTTTTTTTTTTTTTTTTTTTTTTTTTTTTTTGTAAAAGGTACGGTTAAGGTATGTACGGTCGCGCTAATAAGTCGTGTCCCAGCTGGCATTACGTTTGGCTCGCTCTGTGCTGTATTATTGTCGGTCAGATGTTGAATAGGTCGGGTAAGTGTAGGAACATGTTGGTATATCTCACTCAAACAGAAGAAATCATGTGTAAATATTGCCGAGACCAAATTATTGATCAAAACATAAATGGTGCCGATACATGACTTATTAGGCCGACTGTACAACAAGAGGGAAGACTGAGTTAGGTAGAGGAGAAACAGTTAACCCATTCGTATTATTATTACGTATTTTCCATCATAATCTGGTTACCATTCGACGATATTCTTAAGTTTGTGATCTACCTCTACGACTCAAATGGGTAAATACGATCTCAATAAACCCTCTAAATAACACAGGTCCTTCTTAAACTGCACAAAATCATCTAATTGTAGCCAGCATCAAAGGTAAAGAGGTGTCACGGTGCTGAAAGGGTTAAGGAGGAAAAATTAACTATAATAGAAGGTTTAAGGGGAGATGGGTCGGTTTTCTGGTCCCCTTTCTCTCTCGTGTTTAGCCCCATTAGTTTTCAGATGTTAAGATGTTTGCCCCATTAGTTAGTCGATTTTAAGACCTTTCGCCCCATTTCTTCGTCAATATTTAGACCTTTCGTGCTATTTAGGTGTCGATTGTTTCCCTGGCGAACGATAGTGAGCCTGCAATGTTGGAAGAACCGGCCTTCGGCCGGGAAATTTTTCTACCGAAAAATGTACAAATTAATCTAGAAAGGGGATCTATTGGATGTTTTTTTTTTAATTTGATGGAGGTCTAGGGAGGAAACTAAAAAAAAATAATGAATGCATGCAAAAATCGCCCAAAAGGTGAAGCATCCCCCCTCAACAGGTAAGGTTGAGGCAGGTAAAGAACAACTGGTAGGAGACATAGAGAAGTGACATGTAAGATAAGAGGTAAGCCAAGGGTAGGAATAGGCGAGACTGAACTGGAAGATGTAAAGAGATGTATGAAATGGGCAGAGAGAGAGAGTGGGAAAGAGTGTGAGAGGGAGATAAGGGGATGAGATAGACTGAATGAGGGTGGGAAAGGAAGAGGGAGAGACAGGGTACGAGTGAGACAGAGTGAGAGTGAAATAGGGTGAGGGAGAGACAGACAGGAAGAGACAAAGAAAGGGTGAGGGAGGAGAGATTGACAGGGAGAGACAGAGCTAGGGTGAGCGAAGGAAGGTCTCTGTGGCAGGGTTAGGGAGGAGAGACTGACAGGGAGACAGTGCTAGGGTGAGCGAAGGAAGGTCTCTGTGGCAGGGTGAGAGAGGCAGGGTAAGGAAGAGTTATGGAGACAGGGTGAGGCAGGGTTATGGAGACAGGGTGAGGGAGGAGAGACTGACAGGGAGACAGAGCTAGGGTGAGCGAAGGAAGGTATCTGTGGCAGGGTGAGAGAGGCAGGGTAAGGAAGAGTTATGGAGACAGGGTGAGGCAGGGTGAGGGAGGAGAGACTGACAGGGAGAGACAGAGCTAGGGTGAGCGAAGGAAGGTCTCTGTGGCAGGGTGAGAGAGGCAGGGTAAGGAAGAGTTATGGAGACAGGGTGAGGCAGGGTGAGGGAGGAGAGACTGACAGGGAGAGACAGAGCTAGGGTGAGCGAAGGAAGGTCTCTGTGGCAGGGTGAGAGAGGCAGGGTAAGGAAGAGTTATGGAGACAGGGTGAGGCAGGGTGAGGGAGGAGAGACTGACAGGGAGACAGTGCTAGGGTGAGCGAAGGAAGGTCTCTGTGGCAGGGTGAGAGAGGCAGGGTAAGGAAGAGTTATGGAGACAGGGTGAGGCAGGGTTATGGAGACAGGGTGAGGGAGGAGAGACTGACAGGGAGAGACAGAGCTAGGGTGAGCGAAGGAAGGTCTCTGTGGCATGGATAGGGGGCAGGGTTAGGGATACAGGGAGGGGGGGGGAGAGGACAGGGTAGGTATTACATCACCTAGACAACGGTAATGTAGTGTAAAGCGTAATAAATCACTCCATTACCCTTACCTGTGATACCTGGCCTACCTCCCCACCCCCCTGCCCCCTTCTCTCTCACTCTCTCTCACTCTCTCTCTTTCCCACTCTCACACTCTCTCTCTCTCTCTCTCTCTCTCTCTCTCTCTCTCTTTCTCTCCACATACATTTCATTTGTGGTTCTACCGGTCTACAATTCTGAACTTATGTTATCCTCTTTCACATTTTGACCATATTCAGTAGAATATATATATATAATATATATATATATAATATTTAAATGCTCCTTACCGGTATCGAACCTCCTACATTCAGAACCAGTGTCCAAGCTTTTAATCCACTACACCACGGTGAGGTGTACCTGGATTAAAAGCTTGAACACTTGTTCTGAATGTCGGATGTTCGATACCAGCTGGGAGTACCGTATTTAAACATTTATTAGCTCACGTGTATTTGTGAGATATAATTGATATAAACTATTATACTGTATATATATATATATATATATATATATATATATATATATATATATATATTATATATATATATTATATATATATATATATATATATATATATATATATATATATATATATATATATACTGTATATATAATATATATATATATACGGTATATATATATATATATATATATATATATATATATATATATATATATATATATATATATATATATACAGAGAAAGAGAGAGAGAGAGAGCAAAAAAAGAGAGTGAGTGTGTGTGTGTGAGAGGGAGAGAGAGGCGGGGGGAGGGAGAAGGAGAGAGAGAGAGAGACCATAAACTAGAGTAGAACAGGAGAAAGGCGGAGTTTCATTCTTGCTCTCAGTCTCTTTAGATAGACAGTTAGGCAGACAAATACATAGATAGATACAGTCATTATTATCATTTATAAATATGTACAGTACTTGAAACAATATATAATAGACTGCATAAACAAATCAAGACACTTATACAAAAAGTAACTTCCCTAAAACGTGCATCTCCGTCACTATAGTCTGTTTGTCTTAGCTGGTGGAAAACTGGCTTGTACCCTTCTTAATTGCTTAATTATTACAAAGTTATAAGAAACATGTATGTCGTCGATTGTGAAAAACTTGGTATTAATATGATGCAGATTGGATGACGCATTTATTTTCCTGTTTTTGGCTATTATTAGACGATTTTACTCAGATTAGGTGGGGTATATGGAAGACAAAAGGTTAATTGAGATAGTCTTTACCCTTATAATTCCCACAGATCCTTCATTAATTATCGAGAAATCAGCTGTTTATGGACTAAACGTACCACCAGGTGACAAAGAAAGTATACCTTATGTGTTCCTCGGAAACGTTTGATGTTTTCATGAACAAGACAATTGGTAATCCACATAATATGCTTCATACCCAAGACTGTTTGGTATATTAAAAAGTAATCGTCTTGTCTATCTATCTATCTATCTATTTCCCAATCCCCACTTTTCCTTTTTTGTTTTCTTTTTTTCCTTGTACCAAAGTAATTTCGTAACCCAGGACATGTTAAACTCAAAACTTTCGTAACCAACACATTTCGTACCTAATTCAGATGTCAGATTCGGTTAGGGTATAACTGCATTTATACCTGTTCCCATTAAGGGGGGTAGTGCTTCCTTTTCTGGACCCCTTTCTCCCTCGTGTTTAGCCCCATTAATTTTGAGGTTGGCCCATTATTTTGGCGATTTTAACACCTTTCGCCCCATTACGTTGTAAATTTTAAGACTTCTCGTGCAATTTAGGTGTCGATTTTCTCCTGGCGAGCGATAGCGAGCCTGTAATTTTAAGAGGAAGCGGCCTTCGTCCGGCACATTTTTCTACCGAAAAATGTACACATTTATCTGGAAAGGGGGTCTAAGGGATGTTTTCTAAGCTTGATGGAGGTCTAGCGCGGAAACTTAAAAGTGAATGCATTAATAGACCAAATATCCAGCCACTATCCCCTTAATTGCAGGCCCGTCTAAGATATGGTCCCCGTCAAGCACTCAGGGGCCAGATACTTAAGGGGAGGCAGACCGTTTTTCTGGACCCCCTTCTCCCTAATGTTTAGCCCCACTAGTTTTGAGATTATAAGACGTTCGGCCCATTTGGAAGGACCATATTACCAGTCTTGCTAAGGCAGCCTCCCAGAAGCTGGGTGTGCTCAACCGCCTTAGGGGGTTCTTCTCCCCTGCACAGCTTCTTGCTCTGTACAGGGGCATAGTGCGCCCTTGTATTGAGTATTGTTCACATGTGTGGGGAGGTTCCTCTCACACCGCTCTCCTAGACAAAGTTGAAAGGAAGGCCTTTCGTATCATTAACTCCCGTCCACTCACCAACTCTCTGCAATCTCTCTCTCTCCGCCGCAATGTTGCATCTCTCTCGCTATTCTATCGCTACTATAATAATCAGTGTTCCTCAGAGCTATCCCAGTGCATACCACCTCCTTTACGTAGGGCACGTGGTACCCGTCTTGCAACTCAATCCCACCCCTACTCTGTGCAACTCTCCAACCCAAGAGTGAAACGTTACTCTCAAACTTTCTTCTACTCAACATCTGAGCTCTGGAACTCTCTCCCAGAATCAGTCTTTCCCTCTTCCTATGACTTAAATTGCTTCAAACTCCGTGTGTCCAGGCATTTTGGCTCGAACGTCCCTTGATTTTGGCCCTGTCACTCTTTCAACTATGGGGGAGGCACTCGCTATAGGCAGTTATGCCTTTTGCCTCCCTCAATCACATAGAAAAAAAAATAGTTTGGCGATTTTAACACCTTACGCCCCATTTCGTTGTAAATTTTAAGACCTTTCGTGCCATTTAGGTGTCGATTATTTCCTGGCGAGCGATAGCGAGCCTGCAATTTTAAGAAGAAGCGGCCTTCGGCCGGGAAATTTTTCTACCAAAAAATGTAAGGGGGTGTTTTTTTAAGCTTGATGGAGGTCTAGGAGGAAATTAAAAAAATATATGAATACATGAATTAATAGACCAAACAAACGGCCAGTCTCCCCTTAAAACAATGACGGTGCCTTATCTCCCTGTGACAGTCATATCGTCATGCGGAAATAGTTATTCTGTCTATCTATCTATCTGTCTATCTATTTACTCAGGCCCAATCCCCACTTTTCCTATTTTTATTTTATTTTATTTAGTTATTCTGGCGTCATTAATTCTCCAGTTCAAGTCATAACTAGGTTTATAACTGATGATAATCTAGTTTCCTTATTATTAGGAAGTCGTGGGCAAGGAATAAGTTACTATTTCAGTGGTTTGTTATGCCTCTCACCTCGCCTTAACTTATGACGTCTTTGAGTATCCAGCCCATGGTATATAACGTTAAAGTTTGTCTCGTACCATAAATCTCTCCTCTATATTCAGATACCTTCACTGTGTGGCTTAATAAACAGTTAGGATTTATTAAATAAGCTGTAACAACTTTATTGCGTATAATATTGCTACGGTGTATTATTAGTTTTGTCATTCAAGTGTATAATTACCAAATATTTCTTCTGATGATATATCTACATATTTACTATTATTAATTTACAAACCTAAAAGGACACACACGCACACGCACGCACACACACACACACACACACACACACGCACACACTCTAATAGAGAGAGAGAGAGAGCGAGAGCGAGAGAGAGAGAGAGAGAATAGAGGCCCAGGAGGTAAGAGTAGCCCACAAAGGGAGAGTCAAGTAGCCAGGAAGTGAGGGGGGAGGAGGGAGTGGCTGAGGGGGAAGGACGAGAGGGAGTTGAGGGAGGAGGGAGGTGAGGGAGGATGAAACGTAGGGGGGGAAAGAGAAACAGAGTGAAAGTGAGGAGGGAGGGAGGGAGAGAGGGAGAGAGAGAGAGAGAGAGAAAACGAGAGAGCGAGAGATCCATGTTTTGAGCTAGATTAATATCCAAGAGGTGGTGAGAGGCGAAGGAGGGGGGAAGGGGGGGAGGCAGAAAAAGAACAGCCAATGAGAGGACAGACAAGGAGGGGGGAGGGGGGTGGGGGACAGATAGATACAGAATATATTAAAACCTTTGAGCGAGTTGTAAAGAAAAAGGAGTAGCTAATGGGTGAAATAATGGTAAAACTAACGGTGAAAATATAGGGGGTTCTTTATTATTCCATCTCTCTGTCTGTGTGTGTGTGTGTGTGTGTGTGTGTGTGTGTGCGCAGTTTCTAATATTTAGTTAAGAACAGTCACGTTTCTCACGCACAAGGCAATTTTTACATATAATTTACAGATTATAGTTTTTCTACTTTTTAAACATCCAAGTGTTATTATTGGAACCGACATTATTAGATGATTAGAATATTAGATGACGCATTTATTGTCCTGTCAGATCAGGTGGAGTATATGGAAGACAGAGGGTTAATTGAGATAGTCTTTACCCTTATAATTCCCACAGATCCTTCCTAAACTGTATAAAATCGTCTAATGATAGCCAAAATAAAGGGCCAAAATGCTGTATAATCTTGAAAGGGTTAATGTTCCTGTAGTATTTAGTGAGAGGTTGGTTGGAAGGGAGTATTCGGATTTGTTCTCTGGGTCTAATACTGAACTTGTCGGTGTGTTATACGTAGATTTATTGCCGAGGGGCACCTTAGACGTTCGCCCTATTTGTTTAGATATTTTATGACCTTTCAACCCATTTATTTGTCCTATTTAAGACCTGTCGTGCTTTTTACGTGTTGATTATTACCTGGCAAGCGATAGCAAGTCTGTAATTTAGAAGGAACCGGCCTTCGCCCGAGGTATTTTCAACCAAAAAATGCATAAATTTATCTCGAAGGAGAATCTTGGGGGCATTGTTTACGTTTGATGAAGGTCTATGGAGGAACCTTAAAAATATTAATAAACTAATAAGTAAATAAACAAAACAAAATACCAATTCCCCTTAAGACGCTGCAGGTGTGAGCAGTTTGTATATCTATGTAATAATCTATGTCACTAACTCTCCTCTTAGTAGTTTAACATTATTGTTTATTGTTTGTTTCTGCTGCAGTCAGCACAACCTTTATTGTTTATTGTTTATTGTTTGTTTCTGCTGAAGTCAGCACAAACTTTATTGTTTATTGTTTATTGTTTGTTTCTGCTGCAGTCATCACAACCTTTATTGTTTATTGTTTGTTTCTGCTGCAGTCATCACAACCTTTATTGTTTATTGTTTGTTTCTGCTGCAGTCATCACAACCTTTATTGTTTATTGTTTATTGTTTGTTTCTGCTGCAGTCATCACAACCTTTATTGTTTATTGTTTGTTTCTGCTGCAGTCATCACAACCTTTATTGTTTATTGTTTATTGTTTATTGTTTGTTTCTGCTGCAGTCATCACAACCTTTATTGTTTATTGTTTATTGTTTGTTTCTGCTGCAGTCATCACAACCTTTATTGTTTATTGTTTATTGTTTGTTTCTGCTGCAGTCATCACAACCTTTATTGTTTATTGTTTATTGTTTGTTTCTGCTGCAGTCATCACAACCTTTATTGTTTATTGTTTGTTTCTGCTGCAGTCATCACAACCTTTATTGTTTATTGTTTATTGTTTGTTTCTGCTGCAGTCATCACAACCTTTATTGTTTATTGTTTATTGTTTGTTTCTGCTGCAGTCATCACAACCTTTATTGTTTATTGTTTATTGTTTGTTTCTGCTGCAGTCATCACAACCTTTATTGTTTATTGTTTATTGTTTGTTTCTGCTGCAGTCATCACAATCTTTATTGTTTATTGTTTGTTTCTGCTGCAGTCATCACTACCTTTATTGTGTATTGTTTGTTTCTGCTGCAGTCATCACAACCTTTATTGTTTATTGTTTATTGTTTATTTATGCTGCAGTCATCACAACCTTTATTGTTTGTTTCTGCTGCAGTCATCACAACCTTTATTGTTTATTGTTTATTTATGCTGCAGTCATCACAACCTTTATTCCCAGAAAAGAAAATCTGCAACAAAGTGTTATCAATCAAATAAACGAATTGTATACCAGGCAGGCTTTTATTTATTTTTATATTTTTCTTTATCTGCAGTATATTATTTTACGTTAGTTATATATTTACTTATTATTGCTTTGGGCAGCCAAATTGAAATAAAAATCATATAGCCTATTCACAAAAGTTTATGCAGTTGGAATTTCCATTGAACCTATAATATATAAAACATTAATCAAATATACGTGATTCCAGAATTGTAGGACATAAAGGCGGTGTCACACAAGCATATTTTCTGTCAATGTTTTCGAGCAATTGCAATCTGGCAGCTTCACATTTTAAGTTGCATATGAATTCAGCTCCCTAACGTAATCTAACTTCAGTCTAGTGGCCGTTTCCAATGAGAAAGAGACCCAAATTAATGCTAGAAAATGACTTGCTTATAAAAGATTGCTGGAAAAAGTGCTAGTGTGACAGAGACTTAACGTACCCGAGTGTATTACCCTGAGAGTGAATGATGGGAAAAATACCCCAAAATACAGCAACATTTTCAGTCAGTTACCTCAGACAAATCGATTATAAATACCACATAGAATACAAATGTAAATACTTTATTATGTATCTTACATGAATTTTGTATCTTTGTGTATTGTCTGTATCATAACAACAAATCCTACTGGCTAAACACTACCCAAAACAAGAGACTGTTTGGTTGGTATATGTATTATAGTCATTACTAAAGCCAAAATATGTATACAAAAATTATCTTTAAACGACAGGTAGTTGCTTTTTATGGACTCACTTCTCCCATCTGTTTAGCCCCATTAGTATTAAGATTGTGAGACGTTCGTTCCATTAGTTTGGCGATTTAAAGACCTTTCACCCCATGTCTTTGTGAATATTTAAGAACTTTTATGTGGAATCGGTCTTCGGCCGGGACAGTTTTCTACCGAAAAATGTAAAAGAAAATCTCAAAGGGGGGGACTAGGGGGTGTTTTTATAAGCTTGATGGACGAAACTAGAAACTGGATAAATACATAAATATATAAACCAAAAATTAAACACTACCCTCTAACCAATATACCTACTTTATCTATGATTTCCATCTTTTATTGTAGTTTCTTAGTCCCATTTATTTCCTGAGTCATTTTCGTAGATCTCAGAGACGTCCCATCTCCCCTCGTCTCTCCTTACCTTCCAATGAGTCCTATCGGGTTACTGTCTCTCTCTCTCTCTCTCTCTCTCTCTCTCTCTCTCTCTCTCTCTCTCTCTCTCTCTCTCTCTCTCTCTTCACCATTTAATCTGATCCTCTTTCACAATTCTCTCCATTAGTAATTAGTCCTTTCTATATCTCTCACTCACTCTCTTCATCTATCTCTCTATCAAGCTATCTATCTATCTATCCACCCATCATCACACTCTCTCTCTCTCTCTCTCTCTCTCTCTCTCTCTCTCTCTCTCTCTCTCTCTCTCGCTCTCTCTCACTCTCTCTCACTTTTGTTCTCTTCACCATTAAATCTGATCCTCTTTCACAATTCTCCCCATTAATAATTATTAATTTCTCTCTCTCACTCTCTTTATCTCTCTCTCTCTCTCTCTCTCTCTCTCTCTATCTATCTCTCTATCTATCTCTCTCTCTCCCTCGCTCTCTCTCACTCTCAGGGCTCCATAACCCGGCAAATCACATGAATATTGAAGTGCTGATTGTCGCTCGGGGGTTTGTGGGACGGAGGGGGAGGGGGGGGGGGGGGGAGTACAAGGGTGAAGAAAAAGTCAGCTGAGAGAGAGAGAGAGAGAGAAAAATATATATATATGAATAATGAACAAATAGATAAGAGTCATTTATAGGCGTACAAAATAGCACCTCTATTCTGTTCATAAGTTGATCTGCAGAATATGCGAAACAGACTTAAATATAGTGTACTGCATGCATACGGAGGCAACACATCTGTTTATAATCCACAGTGTCTGATGTTCTTAGCATTTTGCAAAATTCCCGAATTTGACCTAGAATATTCCGCGTTCCAAATAAAAAAACAGTCGAAAGTTCGCGATCGACCCTGATAGCTCAGTCTCCAAAAGGAGAGAGAGAGAGAGAGAGAGGATAGAAGAGAGAGAGAGAGAGAGAGAGAGAGAGAGAGAGAGAGAGAGAGAGAGAGAGAGGAAGTGAGAACAATGCCTGGCAAGAAAGACAGAGACAATCAGAACAATCAACTTGTGGCCTCAGGTTTTTTCTCCCCCCTCCCCTCCCTTCCACTCGCTCTCACACACACTTTCTCTCTCTCTCTCTCTCTCTCTCTCTCTCTCTCTCTCTCTCTCTCTCTCTCTCTCTCTCTCTCTCTCTTACATTAGACGAAATTAAGAAAAAGACTAGTATGTAATATTGAACTGTCTATTTGATAAGATCGTCTATCCCAGTTTTCCTTCACTGTGGCAAGATGATCCTCAACATAAAATCTACGGTTCTGGACATCCCGCATTCACTTAGATACCCGCACAACTGTTAATTAATGTAATCATATTTTCATAACATTAAACAATTACTAAGGTACGAATGAGAAAGTAAAGTTAGTGGGTGTTTGGAACTATATCAACATAATAAATAGCTAGAGTTAGAAGACAGAATATATGAAATTTCAATCAATATTAGGGCTCATATAAAGCTATGAATACAAAATACACGAACACTCAACAAATCTTAGAGCGTAAACTAAATAGAACTAGAATACAGGAATATTCAATCAAATGTTAGACCCCAAATAAAACAGATATAGAGTAAATAATAAACTAAAACTGAAACTATAATATATTTCAGACCCCATACAATTCAATGGATGTTCGGAGCCATACAAATAATTCTAATAAAAATAGAAGATGAGAGTAGAAGCAATCAATATCCATCTGTCGTCTACCATTACACTCATGGTAAGACGATGCTCACTCCTCCCTTCTCTTTCTCTATCAATAAATAAATATATACATAAAAACAAATAAATAAATATGTATACGGTATACAGTATATATATATATATATATATACTGTATATATACATATACAGTATATACACACACACAATATGTAAGAAGACCCAAGTGAACAAGCATGCAAAGAAACAAAAACAAAATTAAAAGAAGCAAGAAAAACAATCATGCAAATCAGGTTGAAGAAGCTCGGGGAAGAACACTCATAAATTCATATAAAATGAATAATCGCATAAATAAATATATAAACGCAAAGAAATTCGGCGATGGAAATGGAATGAAATAAGGGGAAACAGGTGAAAGGCAAAACACAGAAATATTGAGATCATATACTGTATAAACAAGTAAAATGCACAGAGATCAATAATTAAGAGGAAGTTAAAGCAATGGAAGATTAAATTTGGCATGAAAGAAAAGAAGGGGAAAAAGACTAAACATGGAAAAATAACAGGACTAACATTAAAGGAAAGGTAAAACAAAAGACTAGTGCAGACCATTTATAGTGTGACAAAGTGTAAAACCCAAAGCATAAAGAGAGAGAGAGAGAGAGAGCGTAGTGGAAGAAAGAATCGGGTATAAATGTTGACAGGCATGATGGAATGTAGGGGAGAGGGGGGGGGGAGTGAAGGGGTGTTAATCAGGGGAGCAAAAGGGGGGAGGGGTACAAGGAAAGGGGGGGGGGAGGTGTAGGGGGTATAAAAGGGGTAGGGGGTGTTAATCAGGGGAGCAAAAGGGGGGGTGGAGGTGTAGGGGGTGTAAAAGGGGTAGGGGGTGTTAATCAGGGTAGCAAAAGGGTGGAGGGGTACAAGGAAAGGGGAAGAGTGAAGTGTAGGGTGTGTACAAGGGGTAGGTGGTGTTTCACTTGGGGGTACAACGTCCCTCTTTTTTATCTTACACAATTTTACATCAAGGATTTTGTCGAACTATTGACGATGTATGTGTAAGTGTGTAAGAAGTATGTGTGTGTGTGTGTGTGTAAGAAATGGGTGTAGGTGTAAGAAGTGGGTGTGGGTGTAAGAAGTGTGTTTGTGTGTGTGTGTAAGAAGTGGGTTGTGGGTGTAAGAAGTGAGTTGTGGGTGTAAGAAGTGTGTGTGGGTGTGGGTGTAAGAAGTGTGTGCGGGTGTAAGACGTGTGTGTGTGGGTGTGTAAGAAGTGTGTGCGGGTGTAAGAAGTGTGTGTGGGTGTAGGTGTAAGAAGTGTGTGTGGTTGTGGGTGTAAGAAGTGTGTGTGGATGTGTGAGTGTAAGAAGTGTGTGTGGGTGTGGATGTAAGAAGTGTGTGTGGTTGTGGGTGTAAGAAGTGTGTGTGTGGATGTGTGAGTGTAAGAAGTGCCATAACCCAGTAGTCAACAAAACAGAGGCTCCCAGTGGTCACCTACACACCAATATTGTCCCCGTGTCAACAATGTCCCCTCCCTCACTGTCATCTACTGCCTCAGACCACTGACTGGTTATTGACTGAGTAGTTGACTGGTTGACTCACTATATAGATGAGTAGGCTGACTCTAGGCCTATTCTGTAGATTCTAAATCGTCAAATAGTTGCTAGAATAAAATTAATAAGACGTCACCGGTACTGAATGGGTTAAACAAGATTAGGGTAAAAATTAGGAAATATAATAAAATAAAGATAAAAATAAATGTAAAATAACAAATAGAGTTTCACTGACTATCTAACAGCAGTTGAGTGGATATTCATAGGGTTGTCTTCCTTCAATGGATAAATATTCCCACATTCCGGATAAGTTGTTTACCCCTTCAGCACAATGGCGTTATTTCCATCCTATTCTGATTACCATTAGACGATTTTCTTTTAGCGTATAATCTACCTCTAGGACTCAAAAGGGTAAATACGATCTCAATAAACTCTCTGAATAACATAGGTCCTGATTAAACTGCATATAATCGTCTCGTTTTACCCAGAATCAAAGGTAAAACAAAAACAAAAAGTCATCGTGTTGAAGGGATTAATGTTACGACAAATACAATATTATCTGCAATCCTTTTAAATTGAAGGACTCCAGATGGAACCGAAACTGTTGTGTCGTCATGTAGGTATAATTTTTCTATCTAGCTGTAGTCATGAGTACGGTAACTGTAAGCCTATCTTAGCTGACTGTAAAACTTATTTTTATTTTTTATTTTATTTTTATGTGAGTGAGGGAGGCAAAAGGCAGAACTGCCTATAGCGAGTGCCTCCCCCATAGTTGAAAGAGTGCAGGGCCAAAACCAAGGGACGTTCGAGCCAAAATGCCTGGACACACTGAGTTTGACTGGATATGTAAATAAATGGCATGACTGGATGTTGATCGAGTGTTTCAGTGACTGACTGTAAGACTGCCTACAAAGAGGAGTGGGCTGACAAAGAGAAAGTGTGTGTGTGTGTGTGTGTGTGTGTGTGTGTGTGTGTGTGTGTGTGTGTGTGTGTGTGTGTGTGTGTGTAAATCCTTGTATGTCTATGATTGTATCCTGCATAAATCCTCCTATGTATTAAATGATAAAGTCGCAATAAATACTGGTCAGTGTGATAAGCTTCTGTCTCACTCCATTCACCCGCTGTGGTGCAAGACCGCTGCATTCGGAAGCGTGTGTGCGATCACTATATCTTTCTATCATAATATCATGGGACACCTTTCCGTGGTCAACCATATAAGTAAAAATATATCAATATCTCCTTGATACTGGATGATACTAATTTGATCTCTCGTAAATCAAAATGTACACAATTACAGTATACAGGGATAGATCACACCCTTCCCACAACCTTAAGGGGGGTCACTTGCTTTTTTCTATTTCTCTCCTTTTCTCTCTTTCTCTGGCTTGTATCCATTCGGCCCCATTCAGCCAACTGTTTTAAGACGTTTGTCCCCATCCAGGTGTCGATTTCTTCCTGGCGAGCGAAAGCGAGCCA
Source organism: Paralithodes platypus (assembly GCA_032716605.1). Classification (NCBI taxonomy): domain Eukaryota; kingdom Metazoa; phylum Arthropoda; class Malacostraca; order Decapoda; family Lithodidae; genus Paralithodes; species Paralithodes platypus. The sequence continues at coordinate 32,045,202 of CM064513.1, forward strand.
GCATTGTATGGAAAAATCCGGCTTCGCCGGAGAAATTTTTCTATCGAAAAATGTACAAATTTAGCTTGCTGTCAAACCAAATATATATATATGCTGACTCGCTACCGCTCGCCAGGAAAATATTGACACATGGATGGGGGTAAACGTCTTAAAACAGTAGGCTGAATGGGGCCGAATGGATACAAGCCAAAGAGAGAGGAAGAGAAAGAGAAAAAAGCGAGGTGAGCCCCCTTAAACCTTAAATCTCATGTCTGACCTCTACATTTTCAACTTAGGCATTTCTATGTAAAAATATGCAATCAAATTCCTTAGCATCGATAAGCAAAGCATTTGCATTCAAGGTTTGTTCTATTTTGCTGACGAGTATTTGTTTGTTTATCAAGAGAATAAAGTAATGATTAAGGTAAGCCCTGACTTTTGAGCATGACTGTACCAGGTTCATGTGTCGGCAACTGTACATAATGAAGATAATTTGCGTGATATCGAATCCAGAGAGGACAGTAACTGAACTATTCTACGATGGTGAACACATAGTGATAGTTACCAGCTCGATACACACGCTGACCGACAAGGAAAAATATGTGTAACTTATAATACACTTTATGAGGAAGGTTGTCAGCGAACTACCGATTTTGACTGTACATATAAATACACCAACAGAGTATACATGAGAGTAAGAGAGAGAGAGAGAGAGAGAGAGAGAGTGAGATAGGTATATAAAAGGTGATTATAGAGAGGTTAAGAAGGCGAGAGAGAGGAGATGGAGCAAGTGTGTTATTGGCTGATAAGGGGATCTGGGGGACACGACGAGGGAGGGGGGGGGAGAGGAGAGAGAGGTGATAGGGGGTGTAATGCTGAAGAAAGAGGGGGGAGAGAGGGGTAAGGGGGTAAGAAAGAGGGGGATGGAGAGGGACAAGAAGGCAAGAAAGAGCGCGGATGGAGAGGATAAGAAGGCAAGAAAGAGGGGGAGGGAGGGCATGGAAGTAAGAGGGGAGGGAGGGGGCAAAGAGGTAAAAAAAAGGGGGGAGTAGGAGGGGGGACAGAAGAGGGTCATACCGGAGAAAGAAGGGGTGGAGGTAAGAAGGGGGGGGTGAGTGAGGGAAGGGAAATAGAAGGAGGGGTAGACAGAAGAAGAGGGTCATCCTGGAGAAAGAGAGGGTGGGGGAGGAAGAGTGGAGGGAAGGGAGGCGGGATGGGGTGAGGTAAGAGAGGGTCTTGCAAGAAAAAAAGTGGGGAGGAAGGCATTAGGGTCGGAGAAAAGGAAGGGAGTAGAGAGAGGGGAAATATATTAGTAAGAGGAGTTAGGGGATTATAGCACTGAAATAAGGAAGGGAGCGGGGAGGGGGGAGCGGAGGCGGTGCAATGATGAAGTAAAGAGAAGGGAAGCAGGAGGGAAGAAAAGAGGTGCTTCGAAGAGCTATTTTAGGTTAGGCTAGGTTAGATTAGGTTTGATTTGATTAGGTTAGGTTAGATTAGGTTAGGTTAAGATAGGTTAGATTAGTTTAAGTTTGGATAGGTTAGATTATGTTAAGTTAGATTAGGTTAGGTCAGTTTAAGTCAGGAGAAGGAGGAAGGGATGTGGAAAGGGTATAGAGGGCGCTATGGAAGGGAGTTATTTTGCTGGAGAAGAGCTGGGGGAGCATTTATAGTAAAGATGTAAATAGATAATAAAAAGGGATTAAATGTGACGAATAAGGAGTGAAAATGTAGAGGGAAGGGCACAGGTGTGGGCGTAAGGGGTGTAGGGAGTAATAAGGCTGAAAAGTTACACGTGTGTACACGAGAGAGAGAGAGAGAGAGAGCGAGTCAGAGTCAGAGAGGGGGGTGGTAGGGGGTCAACAAATGGAGCGAGAGAACTGATAAAGGGATGGAGGGAGCCAGGCCGTAATATAATTGGATAAAGATGAAGAGCACGTTATGAAGTAGGAAGGAATTTTTATAGCTACCAGGATTGCTACCACTACTACCAAGATTGCTACCAGTACTACCACTACTACTAAGATTGCTACCACTACTACCAAGATTGCTACTACTACCAAGATTGCTACCACTACTACCAAGATTGCTACCAGTACTAACAAGATTTCTACCACTACTACTAAGATTGATACCACTACTACCAAAATTACTACTACTACTACCAAGATTTTTTTTTTTTTTTTTTTTATTACTTATTATTATGTTCCTTCCAACAACCAACTATACTCCTAAAATCGATTAATGAAATTTACAAACACATGTGGCAGTCCGTGGATTCGAATCCAGAATGCTCACACCGAAAATCAACACCTTATGCATCGCACCACGAAGACAGTTAAAGAATGGTGGACACTGCCTACGATTTATTATGCAACTTCGAATCCTGCATATCAATCTAAGCAAGTACACACATCCCAACTGCAACTCACGTAGGCTATGCATATGTGAATGGAAAGAGCAATTAATGGGGCCTTAACCACTAGGGAAGTCCTCTCGATAAATTACCCCTGAACCAATATCAATTATTATGTTCCTTCCAACAACCAACTATACTCCTAAAATCGATTAATGAAATTTACAAACACATGTGGCAGTCCGTGGATTCGAATCCAGGATGCAGTACAGATGAGTACAGTTTTATTGCAATCAATAGGGTCTCATAGGTTTACATATATATATTTTTTTTTAAATCCGTTAACTTTTATTTTTATCTTACTGTTTTTAAATAGTGTAAATATGTTTTATGTAATCAAATACTAATTTATTGGATTTTACATTCCTTGATTAGTAAGATTGAGCAGCAGTTGATATGATATAGTACTACCAAGATTGCTACCAGTACTACCACTACTACTAATATTGCTACCACTACTACCAAAATTGCTACCACTACTACTACTACCACTAATACTACCACTAATACTACCAAGTTTGCTACCACTACTACTACCACTACTATTATCACTATTAATATCTCTACTACCACCACTACTACCAAGATTGCTGCCACTACTACTACCACTACTATGAAGACTGCTAACACTGTTACCACCATTACTAACAATAAATAACCATCATCGCTACCACTACTACTACAACTACCACCACCACAACTACCACTATCTTAGCAACTACCATCAACGCCACCACTACCTTCACCACAACCACCATCACCACCACAACAACCACCATCACCACCACAACTATCACCATCACCACCACCACAACAACCACCATCACCACCACAACTATCACCATCACCACCACCACAACAACCACCATCACCACTACAACTATCACCATCACCACCACCACAGCAACCATCATCACCACCACAGCAACCATCATCACCACCACAGCAACCATTATCACCACCAAGCCTTTATCTCCTCTATATTCTTCTCACATTCCCTCCTCCCTTTATCCCCCCTCCCTCCCCCTTCTCTTCCCTTCCTCTCCTTTCCCCTTCTTCTCCTCCCTTCCTCTCCCTATCTCTTCTTCTCCCCTTCCCTTCCTCTCCTTCCCTCTTCTTCTCCTCCTCCCTTCCTCACCCCATCTCTTCTTCTCCCCTTCCCTTCCTCTCCTTCCCTCTTCTTCTCCTCCTCCCTTCCTCTCCCTATCTCTTCTTCTCCCCTTCCCTCTTCTTCTCCCCTTCCCTTCCTCTCCTTCCCTCCTCTTCTCCTCCTCCCTTCCTCTCCCTATCTCTTCTTCTCCCCTTCCCTTCCTCTCTTTCCCTCTTCTTCTCCTCCTCCATTCCTCTCCCCATCTCTTCTTCTCCCCTTCCCTTCCTCTCTTTCCCTCTTCTTCTCCTCCTCCCTTCCTCTCCCCATCTCTTCTTCTCCCCTTCCCTTCCTCTCCTTCCCTCTTCTTCTCCTCCTCCCTTCCTCTCCTCATCTCTTCTTCTACCCTTCCCTTCCTATCCTCCCACTTCTTCTCCTTCTCCTCTACCCCCCTTGCTCTACTCTCTCGAAATTCCTTTTGTTTGTTAGTTAGTCTGTATGTGTGTAAACAAGATCATCTCATAAAGTTATGAACCGATTGTTACGAAATTTGGTAGGCAGAATGGATATGCGCCAAGGAAGAAGTGTTTCAATGTATGACGATCCAGAGATTGTCACGAAATTTGGCGACCAGATATATATTATGATATGCGCCAAGGAAGAAATTATTCAATTTAGGAGGCTATCCGGATTATATCCTGGAACCCAAAACCAGAAGAAAATGTAGGCCTTATAATTATATTTAATGGTAATGAACCAGCCAGCGTAGGCGGGAGTTTGCACTCTACCGAGTGTTCCTCTAGTTCGTACTTATATTGTTATTGATTTAATAACGGTAAGTAAATTTGATAGCATGTTAAGTGGAGCTTTCTATGTCCAGGGCTGATATATGAATGGTGACTGGCTGAAATACTTGCTGCCAGAGACAATTTAGTACTAAGAATGGAATGAATGTGAAAAGGAAGGTTGGCAAAGCTACATGGTATTACATTTTATTAATTATGAGAGATGATGATGATTATTATTATTATTATTATTGTTATTATTATTATTATTATTTATATTATTATTAATATTATTTGTATTGGTCATTACTGAATATCCTCTATTTATCAAACCTGTGTATTACTCATAACATTTCTTCTCTCCGTCGCATCTTTAGGTTGATAATCCCCATTTACATGCATACTGTTCAATTACCATGCAGATAGTTGTATTTTGCAGTTCATCATTAATAGAAATTGAAAGATAAAAATACAGGATCTCAATTATATCCCCTTCAATGTTCAGACCTACACGTGGTACCAGTATATAATTTGTATAACTATATACAGGAATATCAAGCTAGCTAGGTAAATATTGTCTATTGTATAGCTACCAAACCTTAGCCTTCTCTGTCTGTCTCTTTTACTTTCCTACTTTTCCTTCTGGGGGCAGGAGGATAGGAATCCTCCTCCCCATTGTAAAATTCACCTACTAGACGAGGCAGAGAAAGGGGTGAGGGAACGCGAAAGTGGTCCCGAACCCTAAGAATTGGAACTTTAAATATGGTTTCTGTTCGGTCTCTGTCTTGAGTCGGCCACCCCCAGCTATGGGGTATGTGCCTGAGTACATACATACATACATACATACATAAATACATACATACAGTGCATACAGGGGAGGTGTGGTGGAGTGATCTTGCCACTGGACTGATAATCCAATGGTCCCGGGTTCGAATCCCGATGTATCAATGGGAAGATATTATTGGGATGGAAATTGTGCTAAACCTTGTATCAGTGCATTACCGTATCACAAAGCCCACCGAAACGCCAACAAAATACCCTCATTGTTCCCTGTTTAAATAGCATTGTAAGAATATTCCCATATTCAAAATATGCTACAGGGGGACCATGCCTAGTGAGTTAATTGCTCAATAGGTGGCGTTCTGAGAGTGAGGGTCCGAGACATGGGGTTGAGACAGTGAAGCACGAAGGTGAAGCAGCTCCATATATATATATATATATATATATATATATATATATATATATATATATATATATATATATATATATATATATATATATATATATATATATATATATATATATATATATATATATATATATATATATATATATATATATATATATATACATAATATATATAATATATATATATATATATATATATATATACTGTATATATATATATATATATATATATATATATATATATATATATATATATATATATATATATATATATATATACTGTATATATATATATTTTATTTTTTTATTTTTTTCTATATTCCAACTACTCCCTCTCAGGCATAGGCTGAGAGCCTGCACACTCAACCGCTCAACACGGTGAAGCTCGTGAGGTCTTGTTCCAGTCTAGGAAGTGAGACAAGTGAAGCACGAGCTACAGCCAGCCATTCGCCAACCTGCCATCGCAGACGCGAGGCTCTTGGCTGCCTACTCATTGCTCGAAGTAGTCCCACTTCTGAAGCTGCTTCACCTCCGCGCCTCACAGTCTCATTCCCCAGACTCGGACCCTCACTCTCAGAACGCCACCTTTTGAGCAATTAACTCACTAGGCATTGCCCCCGTGTTGCATATTTTGAATATGGGACTATTCATACAGTGCTATTTAATCAGGGAACAATGAGGGTATTTTTGTTGGCATTTCGGTGTGCGAAGGCAAGATGGCAAAAGCTGGTTGCAGCTTCACATGTCTCACTCCCAAGACTGGAACGAGACCTCACAGGCTTCACCGTCTTGAGCGGTTGAATGTACAGGCTCTTAGCTTATGCCCGAGAGGGAGTAAGTTGGAATACATAAAAAAAATAAAAAAAATAAAAAACATAAAAAAACATACACTGTACTATCTACAGATTTTCTCCCTCCTTCCCTAGCCTCACTTACCATTCCACCTCCCCTCTAACCCTCAGCCCCAACCATTCACTCAATTTAAAACATAATCTTCCTAACTTCCCCCCTTTTACCTCTTTGGCTCACCCATCATATCCCCCCCCCCCCTCTCTCTCTCTCTCTCTCTCTCTCTCTCTCTCTCTCTCTCTCTCTCTCTCTCTCTCTCTCTCTCTCTCTCTCTCTCTCTCTCTCTCTCTCTCTCTCTCAGAACCTTTTCCTTTTCTATCCTCTACTTCCACGTTCCCTTACCATCGGATTTTCTATATTTACTAGAATTTAGTCCTATAGTGTATAATTATGAAAAAAATTGCCACCTCGCTAAGGTCTGTGTGGCCAGTGTATTTATGTTAATCTCTACTGTGATATTCTTATAGTACTTTTCACATTTCTAAAACTATATACTCACCGTTTTCTTCGTTCTTTCGTCCATCATTTCTAGAGCACTTCCATCTTTCAAACGTTTTTCTCTACAAATTCTCGGTCGACTATGTTTTCTTCAACAATGTACTATCCCATCTTCTATATAGTCTAGTAGCTTAGAAAATCAAAGCAAATGTTCACTTATGTAGAGGTATTGGTAAATATCACAAATTAATAGGATTAAATAGTCAAGAAATTAAATTAATTCGATTACCTTACTCATTTTGATTTTCCAATAGCTGTTTCATAATAGTCAAAGTTGCCATAATCAGTCGATATTAGTCAATATTCTAAAACCTCAAAGAGCTTCGAATTTCTAACTATTAATATATTGCTTGGGTATGTCTGTAAAAGGGAGTACACAGGAATACAAGCATCAATAGACATATAGATCCTTACGAGGCTACTTTTAATTAATCTACCTATTCTATTTGAGAGAGCTAAAAAATAGCATGAAATGGTTTAAAACAGGACTGAAAATGTGTGAATGATTCCCTACACAGCCAGAAACATACTAACAAGACACTCATAGAGAAGTTGGAAACCAGAACAATATTATTGAAACATTATATATATATATATATATATATATATATATATATATATATATATATATATATATATAATAGTCCAGGGTTCTCTCCCTCCCTGCCGCCACCAACCAGTAGCAGCAGTAAGCCCCCATCAACACACCAATTAGCTGGATTTGCCCCGCTCTCCACAACTTACAAACTTGTGGTAGGGAGGGGGGGGGGAAGAGGGAGAGGGAAAAAGTGAAGAGAGAGGAAGGAAGGGGAGGAGGTAGTAGATGATTATACAGAGAGACGCAGATAAAGAGGAGGGTTGAACACATGTGTGATATACAAGAACAATAGCATATACAAATCTAACCAATAACTAAACCCCAAAGGCCTTCTACAGATATTACTTAACCCCTTCTGCACCGGCGACGTCTCTTTCATAATATTCTAGTTAAATTTATACGATTTTGTGCAGCTTAATAAGAATCTGTGGTAGTAAAAAGTGTTAATTAAGATAGCCCGAAGCCTGTTATGCTGAACAATATTGTCAAATAGTAGCCAGCATATAATGAAGAGAATGGCATCGGTACTGCGAGGGTTAAACCGTGAAAGTCATTACCTCGCCAAACAGACCACTAATTAATGAACATAGGGATCTCATTGATGAAGTTCCGATGACTAATGATCTCAATAACTTTTTCTACAGTTTTAAGGGAGCCCACCTCGTTTTGTTGTATCTTTCTCTCCCTCTCTCTCTTTGGCTTGCATCCATTCGGCCCCATTCAGTCTACTGTTTGAAGACGTTTACCCCCATCCAGGTGACAATATTTTCCTGGTGAGCGGTAGCGAGCCAGCATATATATATGTTATGTTTTGAGAGCAAGCAAAATTTGTACATATTTCGATAGAAAAATTTCTCCGGCGAAGCCGGATTTCTCCATACAATGCTGGCTCGCTATCGCTCGCCAGGAAGATATCGACACCTCGATGGGGATAAACATCTTAAAACAGTTGGCTGAATGGGGCTGAATGGATACAAGCCAGAGAAAGAGAGAAAAGGAGAGAAAGAGACAAAAAACAGGTCAAACCCCCTTAATAGAGTAGAATTTAAACACTGGTCCCCCTGGTTTGCCAATTTAAGGAGAGATATATGTTGACCTTATTATTATTTTATTATATGTTTAAGTTTCCTCCTTAGACCTCCATCAACTTTAAAAAACACACCCAGATTCGAAACAGATTTGCATAATTTCGGTAGAAAAATGTCCAAGCCTGGTTCCTCTTAAATTGTAGGCTTGCTATCGCTCGACAGGAAAAAGCGACACCTAAATGGCACGAAAAGTCTTAATATTGACAAAGAAAGGGGCGAAAGGTCTTAAAATCGCCAACCTAAGGGGGCGAACGTACTAACCTATTATTCCCACATCTTATTAACTGTAGAGCAGAGTGTCAAATCGGGTTGTTTTGATTAATTAATTTTTACTTCACAACTCAAGCCATTACAAGGATGTTCTTGCTTACACTCTGTCTGATCGATCTGTCCGTCTGTCTGCCTTTTTTTTTCTTCTATATTCCAACTACTCCCTCTCGGGCATAGACTGATAGCCTTTACACTCTACCGCTGAACACGGTGAGGCCCGTGAGGTCTTGCTCCAGTCTAGGGAGTGAGACATGCGAAGCTTCACGGCTCGAAGCAACTCCATCTCTGAAGCCGCCTCGCCCTCTGCGCTTCAGTCTCATCCTCCCCACTTGGACCCTCACTCTCAGAACGCCACCTATTGAGCAATTAACTCACTAGGCATTGTCCCCCTGTAGCATATTTTTGAATATGGGAATATTCATACAATGCTATTTAATCAGGGAACAATGAGGGTATTTTTTTGGCATTTCGGTGTGCTGTGGTAATGCACTGATACTAGGTACAGCACAAATTCCATCCCAATAATAACTTCCCATTGACATATTGGGATTCGAACCCGGGTCCATTGGATTACCAGTCCAGTGGCAAGACCACTCCGCCACACCTCCCCTATTAATAGTCTGTCTCTCTCACTCTCTCTCTCTCACTCTCTTTCTGTATGTATCTGTCTCTCTCACTCTCGCTCTCTCACTCTCTCTCTCTATCTGTCTGTTTGTCTGTCTATCTGTCACTCTCTATCTCTCTCCCTCTGTCTCTCTCTCTCTCTTTCTCTGTCTATCTGTCTCTCACACTCACTCTCTCTCTCTCTCTCTCTCTCTCTCTCTCTCTCTCTCTCTCTCTCTCTCTCTCTCTCTCTCTCTCTCCAATAATCCCTCTTTCCCAATCTCCGCGCGACAATACAATATAATCCCTCTCCTCCACCTTCTTCATCCCTCTTCCCCGCCCTCCTCCTTCCTCCTCCTCCCTCATATTCCATCCTTCCTCCCCTCCTCCTCCTCCTTCACCTAAATGTATTAAGGGGGGTCACCGGCTTTTTTTTTATCTTTCTCTCCTTTTATCTCTTTCTCTGGCTTGTATCCGTTCGGCCACATTCAGCCACCTGTTTTAAGACGTTTATCCCCATCCAGGTGTCGATTTTTGCCTGACGAGCGAAAGCGAGCCAGCATTGTATGGAGAAATCCGGCTTCGCCGGAGACATTTTTCTATCGAAAAATTTACAAATTTAGTTTGCTGTCAAAACAAAAATATATATACTGTATATGCTGGCTCGCTACCGCTCGCCAGTAAAATATTGACACCTGGATGGGGGTAAACCTCTTAAAACAGTAGGCAGAATGGGGCCGAATGGATACAAGGCAAAGAGAGAGGGAGAAAAAGATAAAAAAAAGTGAGGTGGGCTCCCTTAAGGTGCCTTTATACGATACCGTAGTTCTCTCGTAAAGGCACAGCGAGGGTATATTTTCGTGTGTGTTATGATGTTATCCTATACTATCTCAGTTCAGGTGTTATCGTTGGCTAAATACACATTTTTAATTTCAGTTTTCAGAATAATTTAATTATATCCAGTCTCCCCCTCCTCCTTACTCCCTCTCCTTCCTCCTCCTCCTCCTCCTCCTCCTCCTCTCCCCCCCCCCCCCCCCACCCCCTTTCCGTCTTCGCCCTGGTCTGGATTACAGTACCCGTGTAGTTAAATCCCAGGCTCTTTAACTAACAGCCTGTCCGGATTTAAACCAGAGAGCTATAGAATTTGGAACTCCCAAGTTTTGTCACTAGAACTGCTGCCAAGATTTATATAAAGTTGTAATGGCTGTGTATAAAATGGGCTTTGGTAGTTTGTACACAGTTAAAGCTTAGGGCTACGGATATTTGACGATGTGATTTGGAATTATACATTATACAGTTATTTAAATTATTACTATAATACTAATGCTATACATAACAAATATAGAATATTAAAAGGATACATTATAGGCTACCATTATTATCAGAATACATATCACGTTCTTCTCAGGTATATATTTATGTTATATTAAATATATGTTCTTATTTATTTGTGGGTATATATATATATATATATTTAACTTATTATATGTATTATTACTATATTTTTCTTTTCCTTTTTTTTTTCTTTTTTTTTTTCGGGGGGGGGGATATTTAATGGTGGATCATTGGATATTTAGGTACCAATACAGATACTGACCCCGTTTCTTCTAAATATTCTCATTAGTGTTTTGATCACTACCGAGCTCATAGGCAGAAATGTGTACATTGGTGGCCACTTTATCTTCGCCAAATTAATCATTGACTATTGACTTTGCTACAGTATATGCTTAACTTGGGCGACGACAAGGAAATCCACCGCTAAGATTAGACACAGGTGGATAAATAGATAGAGAAATCGATATTAAGACAGGTCGATAGTTATAGAGACAGAAAGACAACATAAAATACCCCTATAAACTAGCTTACCCACCTCACTAGAAAGATAAATACATTAATCAATGGCAAGCTGGTAATAATAACTCTCTATTTTAATGGCTACCTCAACACTGACAATATTTATAGAGTAGGTAAAGAGAGAGAACAGAAATAGGTAGACAATGTACTACAGTAGGCCCTGATCCCGTCCCAATTCCCCTCGACTCACCAGTATCGTCAAAAGGAAGGCAGTCAAGAAGATAGATAGATATACAGACAGACAGACAGATATAGATAGATAGATAGATAGGTAGATACACAGACAGATAGAGGTAGATAGAACACCTTATAAAATCCCTTGTATACCGGGACACAAACCAACCAGGAAAATAGAGATTATAGATGCCTCCCCCCCTCAGCATCAGTTAGAGATAGCCAACCCACTACAGCAGATACGTACTACACAAAAAAAAGGTACCTGGTAGACACTGTGTACTATTTAAAGACCTCCCGATACACACTCCCAGCCCCCCCCCCCACCCCACCCCCGGCCCTCGTACCGTCAAAAGGAAGGCGGTCGAGGAGTTAAAAGCGTGAAATTGAAGTTCCGTGTATTGCCGGGGGGAGGGGGTGGGGGGAGGGGGGGAGAGAGGTGACAGTGGTGGGGGAGGGGAGGGATGGGGAAGGTAAGGGAGCGGGAGAGGGAGGATGGATGGGGAGGGTGTTGAATGGAGAGAGGGAGGGAAGGATAGAGGGAGGGACGATGGTGAGGGTATGAAGGAGGGAAAGGAGAGAGGGAGGATGGTGAGGGTGTGAAGGGATGGAAGGAAAGGGAGAGGAAAGGTTGTACAAGGGAAGAAGAGAAGGGGGAGGAGTGGGGATGGGCGAAATAAGGGAGGGAGAGAAGGAAAGGGTGTGAAGGGAAGGAGAGGAAAGAGGGAGGGAGGTTGGATGGAGAGTGTGGAAGGGAGAGAGAGAAAGGGACGGGGAAGGGGTGGGGGAGGAGAGACAGGGAGGGAAACATTTGGGCACTCGAGAGGGGAGTGGAGAGGGAGGAAGGGAGGGATGGTAAAAGAGAGTGGGGCCAGGAGGAGAGGGTAGAAGAAAAAAAAGAAGGGATAAGTGGCAATTGTGAGAGGGGAGGAGGAGGAAAGAAAGACTGGGAAGAGAGGGGGAGTGAGGAGAGGAAAAAAGAAGGAGAGGGAAAGAAGGCAAAACTAGGGGATGCGTGGAAGCCTATAGACTGAAGACTGAAAACGTTGTGTGGGTACCGAATACGGTTTTAAAGTCATTTAAGAATAGACAGTTTTCAATGCTGCGGCCAAACTATTCCACCCATTTATATTCTTTTTGTATCAAAACGTTCGGAATTGCGAGCCTCACCCAACTACGCAAAAATGGCTTTGATCATCGGCGTAGTTTTAAAGATGTGGAATTTTAAGTGGAATTAAAGTTTTTTTCAAGATTGCCGGGAAAAAAAACCACGTTGAAAAGCAAAACCTTGTTTATAACATTTGCGGAGCATTAGTAGTGGAGTCCATATACCAAAGCCCAATCATTTTCTTTAAGTGGGAGAGCCGGTATTTAAGTTTTAAATTTTTCGGGAAAACGGCTGCCACGGTCCTGTTAGGCCGTCATTTTAAATGTTTAGCATATCAAAAGCTGCGCAATACAAAAACGCACCTTGTGTGAAAGTTTGGTCCCTATCCGAAAAGCGGTTCTGGAGTTATTGCGTATAAACCGGCGTGGAAAAATAATTTGGAAGAATAAGAAGATTTAATTATTACAATAGGGGTTCCCCGCAGGGCTCGAACCCCTAATAATAATAATAATACAATAACAATAATAACAACATTGTATAAGCCTCAAACAGATCAATCAAACAGTAATATTAACGGAAATATTAACTGAAGTACTATAACATTGAAAGGAATGGGGAAAAACACATAAAAGGAAGAAACAGCTGGGAGAAAGACATGAGAGGTAATCTGAATGGCATGAAAGGGTTCAAATGGTCGAACTGATGTACAGATAAACTATATATGAATACCGTAGAGAGGAAATAACAAGATATGTGTTCAAGATTACGCTCTGTGTGTGTGTGTGTGTGTGTATGTGTGAGAGAGAGAGAGAGTGAGAGAGCACACAAACCCTGATATTTAAACCGTCGTCAACTGAATTTAACTGCTAAAAACAAATAATATATAATTAAGAATTTAATGACAGTAAACCAAGAGATTTTTTAAATCAAATGCTATCTCTGTTTTAATTTATGTCCCCTTCTCAAACCTTTCAAATATAACTACTGATTAATGATAAGTACTTTTGATTGAATTTTGTATACCGGTACTCTAATTATGTCCTTCGACGTTTATTTCTTTGTTCATATCCCTTGATTTGTGTATGAGCGTACGTGTGTGTGTGTGTGTGTCCTAATTTATTAATTATATATTCTGTTCTTCATTATTTCCTGTGATAAAAAATTATCCTAATAACAATAACATTATCATCTTGAGCCATACTGCAGTAGCTGCTAAGTTATTATTTTGTTCTATATTATGTCCATTAACATTTTTAGCAACCATTTTCGACTCGATTACTCTTTTGTTCTGAAAGCACTTGATACCAAAGACTTGTCTATCCCAACGCCCTGTAGTTCTATCCATCCTCACATATCTCTCTCTCGCTCTCTCTCTCTCGCTCTCTCTCTCTCTCTCTCACATCTCTCTCTCTCTCTCTCTCTCTCTCTCTCTCTCTCTCTCTCTCTCTCTCTCTCTCTCTCTCTCTCTCTCTCTCTCTCTCTCGATAAGTCTCCTGGAAGATGCTGATAAGGAGAGACTTTACGAGAGAGAGAGAGGGGGGGGAGGGGGGTAGAGAGAAAGTGTGTGTGACAGAGAGAGAGAGAGTGTGTGTGTGTGTGTGTGAGAGAGAGAGTAAGAGTGAGTAAGTGAGTGGGAGGGCGTGGGGGGGGGGGGGGGGATAAGCCTGCCATGTATTTAAATTACGGTAAGTCGCCTCCGGACATTTGGCTACTGAAAGGAAAAAGGGGTGGGAGGGAGAGAGACGATGAGAGAGAGAGAGAGAGAATGGTAAGTAATCGTCAACAATTAACCCCTTCTGTAATCGCGAACGTATTTCTCTTATATATTCTGGCAATCGTTAGACGGTTTTACTCAGCTTATGAAGGTATTTTGGAAGTCAGGGGGTTGGCTGAGAGAGCCTTTGCCCTTTTGAATTCCTCACATCCCTCCTAAGCTGCATAAAATCGTCTAGTTATAACCAGATTAATATGAAAAAATGCATCATCATACTGAAAATGTTAAGGCTAATTCAGGGAGGGGGAGAATATATGTTAATTACTTCCTAATGTGATAAGTTGGAGGCCACACGGTAAATCTGTTGACAAAACTGCCTAAACAAAACTTGTATTTGTTCATAGAGTTCTTGAATTCTTGAGGGACAAGCAGCTACTCTGTTCCAGGTAAGTAGGCCAAAACTCATGATCATTGACCTCAATACCTCAACAACGACTAGAGTAACCCAGCTAATATTTCTACCATTTGGGAAGGGTCAGCCCGGGAACAGACGTGGAAGTTTACAGCCCATTTGCTCTAACCCATTTTTAGTTACCGATATTATGGTTCACAATTTCTGGACTACTAATTTGAAACAAGGTATAGGTATTTTTTCTGGAATACTACAACTATTGCGCCATCTATTCGCATATTTCCTCGGGGAACTATACCTTATTCCAAGTAAGTAGGCCTGAACTATTGAAGATTAGCCTCTATAACTCACAATCAACTAGAGTAATCGAGCTAATGTTTCTACCATATGGGAAGGGTTATCCAGGGCCTAGGCGTGGTAATATACAGCCCATTTGCTCTAGCCCTTTGTGAGTTGCAGAGGTTAGGGTTCACTAATTCTGGACCACCTATTTGGAACAGGTGGTCTGTAAACGCCCATGACTTGACGATCACTCATTCACAGTGCAGAATTGATGTTGTGTTCAAATTTAATAAATATACACTCCGAACCGTCTCTCTCTGGAATTCACTTCTTTTCAATCCACAACAGTTACAAAACTATTTGGTATAATCTAATCATTAGTAGAAGACTTCATTAGGAGTGTGGATCTTGTTATCGTTAGCCTTGTTTATTTTCGTCCTGTTCTTCTACAATAACACACACACACACACACACACACACACACACACACACACACACACACACACACACACACACACGGATATGCTGAACAAGGTGTGAGCAATGATCTGTGTGAGGGGATCAACTGAGAGAGAGAGAGAGAGGTTGGATATAACAAGAGAGTGGGTGTGCTGACAGGATGGAATGAAATGGAAAGTGTGTGGGATGATGCATAGTGTGTGGGGTGATACATTGAGTGTGTGTGTGCGGTGATACGTAGAGAGTGTGTGGGGTAATAAACAGAGAGGGTGGGATGATACATAGTGAGAGTGTGGGATGATACATAAAGAGAGTGTGGGATGATACATAGTGTGTGTGGGATGATACATAGTGTGTGTGTGGGGTGATACATCGAAAGTGTATGGGCTGATACATAGAGTGTGTGTGGGGTGATACATAGACAGTGTGTGGGGTAATAAAAAGAGAGGGTGGGATGATACATAGTGAGAGTGTGGGATGATACATAAAGAGAGTGTGGGATGATACATAGTGTGTGTGGGATGATACATAGTGTGTGTGTGGGCTGATACGTAGAGTGTGTGTGGGGTGATACATAGACAGTGTGTGGGGTAATACATAGAGAGTGTGTGGGGTGAAACGTAGAGAGTGTGTGGGGTGATACGTAGAGAGTGTGTGGGGTAATACGTAGAGAGTGTGTGGGATGATACGTAGAGAGTGTGTGGGGTGATACTTAGAGAGTGTGTGGGGTGATACGTAGAGAGTGTGTGGGGTAATACAGAGAAAGTGTGTGGGGTGATACGTAGAAAGTGTGTGGGGTGATACGTAGAAAGTGTGTGGGGTGATACGTAGAGAGTGTGTGGGGTAATACATAGAGTGTGTGGGGTAATACATAGAGTGTGTGGGGCAATACATAGAGAGTGTGTGGGGTAATACATAGAGTGTGTGGGGTGATACATAGAGTGTGTGTGGGGTAATATATAGAGTGTGTGGGGTAATACATAGAGGGTGTGGGGTGATACATAGAGTGTGTGGGGTAATACATAAAGTGTGTGTGGGGTAATACATAGAGAGTGTGTGGGGTAATACATAGAGTGTGTGTGGTGTGATACATAGAGTGTGTGTGGGGTGATACATAGAGAGTGTGTGGGGTAATACATAGTGTGTGTGTGGGGTGATACATAGAGAGTGTGTGGGGTAATACATAGAGTGTGTGGGGGTAATACATAGAGTGTGTGTGGGGTGATACATAGAGAGTGTGTGGGGTGATACATAGAGTGTGTGTAGGGTAATACATAGTGTGTGTGTGGGGTGATACATAGAGTGTGTGGGATAATACGTAGAGAGTGTGTGGGGTGATACATAGAGTGTGTGTGGGGTGATACATAGAGAGTGTGTGGGGTGATACATAGAGAGTGTGTGGGGTAATAGATAGAGAGTGTGTGTGGGGTGATACATAGAGAGTGTGTGGGGTAATACATAGAGAGTGTGTGGGGTAATACATAGAGAGTGTGTGTGGATATACATAGAGAGTGTGTTGGGTGATACGTAGAGAGTGTGTGGGGTGATAGGTAGAGTGTGTGTGGGGTGATACATAGAGAGTGTGTGGGGTAATACGTAGAGAGTGTGTGGGGTGATATGTAGAGAGTGTGTGGGGTGATACGTAGAGAGTGTGTGGGGTGATACACAGAGAGTGTGTATGGTAATACATAGAGTGTGTGTGGGGTGATACATAGAGTGTGTGGTAATACATAGAGAGTGTGTGGAGTGATACATAGTGTGTTTGTGGGGTGATACATAGAGAGTGTGTGGGGTGATACATAGAGAGTGTGTGGGGTGATACATAGAGAGAGTGTGGGGTGATACATAGAGAGTGTATGGGGTAATACATAGAGAGTGTGTGGGGTGATACATAGAGTGTGTGTGGGGTGATACATAGCGTGTGTGTGGGGTGATACATAGTATGTGTGTGGGGTGATACATATAGGGTGGGGTCTGGTAGGGGGTGATACATAGAGTGTGTGTGGGGTGATACATAGTGTGTGTGTGGGGTGATACATAGTGTGTGTGTGGGGTGATATACGTAGAGTGTGTGGGGTGATACATAGAGTGTGTGTGGGGTGATACATAGTATGTGGGGTGATACATAGAGTGTGTGTGGGGTGACACATAGAGAGTGTGTGGGGTGATACATAGTGTGTGTGTGTGGGGTGATACATAGAGTGTGTGTGGTGTGATACATAGAGAGTGTGTGGGGTGATACGTAGAGAGTGTGTGGGGTGATACGTAGAGAGTGTGGGGATAATACATAGTGTGTGTGTGGGGTAATACATAGAGAGTGTGTGGGGTAATACATAAGAGTGTGTGGGGTGATACATAGAGAGTGTGTGGGGTGATAAATAGAGAGCGGGTGGGATGGTAGAGATTGACAGAGAGGGTGTGGGGTGATACAGAGCGGATTTGATAGTACAGATTGCCAAAGAGGGTGTGCCGCCGGATGATATAGACCGGGTGGGATGATCCAGGGTTGTGTGTGGGTGGGGGTGGTGGAGAGGGACAAATTGGTAAGAGTCCCAGGGGAGGGGTGATCAAAGAACCGCTACACGGCCTCATCAACCACAGCTACCACCCCTCACCCCTACCTCCCCCCCCCCCCACCTCTCTCTCTCTCTCTCTCTCTCTCTTTCTTTTATCTCTATCTATCAATGTTTCTCTCTCTCTCTCTCTGTATGCAACTTTTGTATATTCTGTATTTATACGAGCTTAGTAAAATAATCAAATTAAATTTAATAAAATCTCTCTCTCTCTCTCTCTCTCTCTCTCTCTCTCTCTCTCTCTCTCTCTCTGTATGCAACTTTTGTATATTCTGTATTTGTACGAGCTTAGTAAAATAATCAAATTAAATTTAATCAAATCTCTCTCTCTCTCTCTCTCTCTCTCTCTCTCTCTCTCTCTCTCTCTCTCTCTCTCTCTCTCTCTCTCTCTCTCTGACACACACGTACACATATAATCAGTAACAGATAGATAGACCGTGACACAATTTTCCTATATCTTATTGTACTAGCTTAGGAAAGATCTCTAAGAAACAAAGGGATAAAACCTCTCTCGAATAACCGTCTAACTTTCACAATATCAGTCAAAACATAATAAAATCGCATAATAGCCGGAATAAAATTAAATAATGTGTCATAATATACCATGAGAATCGCGTTACCTGTAGAGTACATAAAGGAGAGAGTTTGACAGATACACACGCACAGTAGCCTACATACCAAACGCAACCCGGCTTTATGTCTAAAATAGTAGCTGATAAACGTGGAAGACAGGGGTAGTGAAGCAGAAAGTTTTATAAAACAATGTTGGGAGACTAATTCCCTCAGTAGATGGAGGAAACTTCTACTGAGAATATTTACATAAAAGATTAAAGAGGAAAATATATGTTACAGATCATTAAATTAAGGTATATAGATAGTTACACAGATAAATTGACATATATATATATATATATATATATATATATATATATATATATATATATATATATATAGAGAGAGAGAGAGAGAGAGAGAAAGGAGCATAAACAAAGTGATGCAGAGTTACATACCAGCCGCAAAATCGAAATGTTTCACAAATATTTTGTCTCGTTTCAACTTGAAAAATCTACGCACTTCATACGAAGAATTTCAAATATATATTTGGGCCCTGACGGCGAGATTTATATGCATATAGATCCGGCAACTACATACTAACATACATACATACATACATACATACATATATATATATACAGAGGAGGCAGATCTGAGCGGCCAAAACATGGTCACAACCACAGCCAGAATTGTTACAACCAAAAAGGCTACAATACTAAACCAAAGATTTGGGTTTGGTTAGGTTCGGTTAGGTTAGGTTAAGTTAGACTTTAGTTAGGTATATATTTGTTTGGTTAGGTTAGGTTGTTTAGATAAGATTATGCTAGCAGACTGTGGGTGTGTTACTTGTAACCCATTAGTTTGACGATTTTAAGACTTATGCCCATTTCTTAGTCAATATTAAGACCTTTCGTGCCATTTAGGTGTCGATATTTTCCTGGCGAGCGATAGCGAGCCTGTAATTTTAAGAGCAACCGGCCTTCGGTCGGAACATTTTTCTATCGAAAAATGTACAAATGTATTTTGAAGAGGGTCTTGGCCGGGTGTTTTTAAGCTTGATGAAGGTCTAGGGAAGAAACAAATAAAATGATATAAAGATAGGCCTACATAAATGACCAAATAAAAACGCACCATCTCCCCTTAATAGATGTGGTTGTATACCGGTACTCTTGAAACTCGTACAATACAGGAAACAGACAACCCTTCAAATTTACCCAATATTGAACTTAACACCTTAAGGATTATGACAAATCTTGACAGTATATTTTGGCTATCATTAGACAATTTTATGCAGCTTAGGAAGGATCTCTAGGAATGTAAGGGGTTAAAACCAACTCAATTATGCCACTGACTCCCACAGATCCTTCCTAAGCCGAATTAAACAGCCAAAACGCGTCATAATCCTCAAGGGGTTAACAACAATCTGCTTACACCAGGTTCCCATTTACTGTAAAAGGGAGAGGTACTCGCTTTTTCTGGACCCCCTTCTCCCTCATGATATTAGTTTTGAGATTTTAAGACATTCGTTCCGTTAGTTTGCAATTTTGAGACCTAATATGCGAATATGCCAGCCTTTCTCTATACATCTCTTAACTCCTATCACCTTCACAAGGACATTCGTACACCTAAAAAGTAGCCATTTGATATTACTAATGTGTATCAATGCACATTTCATTGCAAATGTATTGAATAATATATTTAATGATGCATAAATGCATTACCAATATAATTTACATTGCTACACATTTTATTTTGTACGGTAATATTCATTGGCTACTATTTGGGTGTATTCATGTCCTTGGACATTGAAGGTGATAGCAGGGAAGAGAGACTGACATACTCAAGGTCATATGGATTTATAGATACACTATATTGGATATAAAAGGTATATATACAGTATATATATATGTATTTGATGGATACCGGTAGAAAGATATATAAATAAGTACGGTAGCTAAACATAATTAGAGTTAACTAAATTGAGAAGTAAAGAGATAGAAAAAATATAAAATGGCAGAGACTGGGAAACAGATGTGTTAATAGTTAGGTCGAGATATATATATATATATACTGTATATATATATATATATATATATATGAGAGAGAAAGAGAGAGAGAGAGACGTTGAGAGGGAGAGAGAGAAAGAGAGATAGATAGTCGTGATCACATTTAGAGGGGCGTTTTAAACTGCACAGCCACCGACCTGATTCAATCTATGGTTCCCCTTCTCTCTCTCTCTCTCTCTCATATCTATCAATCTGTATAATAATTTAACACACACACACACATACAGTATATGTACATATATATATATATATATATATATATATATATATATATACACTGTATCTATATATACTGTATATATATATATATATATATATATATATATATATATATATATATATATATATATATATATATACTGTATATTATATATATATATATATATATATATATATATATATATATATAAATATATATATATATATATACTGTATATAAATGTGTGTGTGTTACCTTGTAAGATATAGTTGCAATACGTTTTTTGTTCTTCAGTTCTTTCACGTATTGCAATTTGCTATATATAGGATGGACAATACAATAGTTTAGTCAATATCATATCCGTACACAGATGATACCGTAATTGAGAGTGACCTGTGGCGTATTGGTAGCGCGTTCACCACACATGGGAGAGGAATTATTGCTATTCCCAGACAGGATGAAACGGAGTGTGTTGTTCACCTTAAGGGGGTAGTGCTTGTTTTTGGGTATATATATATACCTATTATTAATATTATTATATATATGTTTTTTTGTTTTTTTTTTGTTTTTTTTTTAAGTTTCTTAGCTAGACCTTCATCAAGCTTAAAAAACGCCCCTAGACCCCCCTTCAAGATAAATTTTTACATTTTTTGATATAAAATTTCCCGGCCAAAGGCCGGTTTCTCAATTAAAGGCTTGCTATCGCTCGCCAGGAAAATATCGACACCTAAATGGCACGAAAGGTCTTGAAATTGACAACGAAATTGGGTGAAAGGTATTAAAATCGCCAAACTAATGGAAGGAACGTCTTAAAATCTCAAAACTAATATGCTAAACACGAGGGAGAAGGAGGTCCACATAAAGCAAGTAGTACCCCCTTAATTATGCCCACAATATAATAAAGCCAGACAATAATATAATAGACAATAAGTATAGGCCACGGTGCTGAATGGGTTAAGCTTGACCTGTTACCTCACGTCAGGTATTGTGTTCCGGCGGCGGGAAAGTGGAGGGAAATCTTGATGATGTGAAAACTTACGAACCCCCCCCCCCCAATTCTCAAACTTAGAAGTTGATTCAACTCTACAATTACGAACTACCACGACCCTTCTATCTTACTTGACAAATTCATTATCGCTTTAATTACCATTAGTTAATATAAAAACAAACTTATGGGTTGATAGCTGAGGCTGGCAGATTCGTTGGCTACACGATAAGGTATCTGGTATTGTTCAGAAACTTTAAAAACAAAAACAAAATCCAAACTACAAATACTGTATTATCATAGACAGTCTACGGTATAATCCCGGAATGTTTCACAACCACTTTTTATATAATTAAAAAATCAGAGTGTGAATGTGCATCTCATTTAAACGATATTGATTAAACCGTCTGAGACACAGGTTGCAAAAAATAATTATTATACCAGGTTAAACACAAACACACACACAAGTACACAAACCTATTTTACTACGTTGGCCTGATCCTTTTAGCTCTATATAGGATATACGATCAATGGCAATCTTTAGTCTTTCGGTATATTGTTTAAATCCTTAATTTGAATTTCTTGATTGGTAAGGTAGCTGGCAAACTACCATTCCCCAGGCCACTGGCTCCAAACCCCTAGCAAGAACACCCAAGTTTGTATTAACCAATTGAGTGCGATGACATCTTTCTTAACCGTGCTATACCGGCTACGTCTTTTTTACTTTATTCTGGCTACTATTAGACGATTTTTTTTTTGCAGTTTAAAAAGGGACTCCAGCAATTAACAGGTTCGAAGTATCTCGTTTAACCCTTTTTACTACAACAGATCCTTCTTAAGCTGCACAAATCGCTTTTAACATAGCTACAATATATATAATCGAAAAGACGTCGCCGGTAAAGAAGGGGTTAATCATTTGTAGCTATCTTTAAAAACTGTATTCAGTTTAGTAAGAGCCTGAGTGAGTCTAATGGTTAATCGAGATGATTTTTACTCCCTTAATTCATAAAACTCCTTCCAAAGGAGATTCAAATAATGGAATACTTCTCACAATATACTTAAAAATTGCGATATTGTACTAAATTAGTTAAGGGGCAGGATCCAGTGGCCTCGGAGCACCCCCCCTCCCCCCCCCCAAAAAAAAAAACTCGGTAAAAGGTACAGTCGCGCTAATAAGTGATGTGTCGGCACCAAGTATGTTTTGATCAATAATTGGTATCAGCAATATCTAAGCTTCATTTCTTCATATCGAGTGAGATATACAAACATGTTCCTACACTTACCCTACCTATTCAACATCTGACAGACATTAATACAGCACAGAGCAAGCCAAACGTAATGCCAGCTGGGACATGACTTATTAGCGCGACCGTACACACCTCCTACACACACACAGCACCAGGACTGTCTTGATATTATACACATAATACTAAGACAGCTTCCTGGTACAATTACACTAGGTTTGGGTACTTTTTACTATAGTCTAGGTTTTTGTTTTTTTACGGTATATTGCCATGTTTCGATCTTGTTCACTCGCCTAGTTCGAAGATTTGTTAACGAATGTTTTTGTTAATTATGAAAACTTAGCATTAATATGACTCGGATACATAGTCACTTCATATATTTCCGTTAAGAATCGATAAATCAACTATTAAAATACTGAATTTATCGTCAGATGAGATACAACCGACTATAGGAAGCAGAAAGCCCCAGTTTGGAATACCATTATGCACTTGACCCTCTGCATCCCTATGTCTAGGTCCAGGGTGTATCCATCAATGCCAACAAGACGCCAATAGGTACCAGGTATATATGAGGATGTTTTTTTTTTTTTTTTTTTTTTTTTTTTTTTTTTTTATGTGTGTGTGGATGAGGGAGACAAAAGGCAAAACTGCCTGCGTTCCCTAATTAAAACCAAGTCGGACAAAAAATTAGAGACGGAGGGAGAATACAGACCGACATTAATAAACTTGAAAAGGCATAATTTAAACAAATTTGTATAATTACTAAAACAAAAAATGTAAATGGCCCTCAGTTTCTTCGTTCGTTATGGGATACGCAACACCCAAATCCCCAATTCTTCAAGCATACAACTGAAAACCTAAACAATTATATAAACGAATGTTGTCTTTTTCCCGATCTGGAATTAATAAAGAATTCATACACATACCCAATAGCATATAAGTTAAAAGATTTGTATCAAAAGGAGACACTGTTCATATTGTACACCTTATCATCCGACATACTCTGGCATGTATGGCATACTGTTAAGCCACTGGTTCCAATAAAACACACACACACACACACACACACACGAACAAATGGAATATAACTGACCTGATTTTGAACTTCTCCTTGACCTCCTTAGCGCGATCCTTGAGGGCAATGAGCGCGTCCAGCCCAGGCATCTTGTCGGTAGAGAGTACAATGCCACGTGGTACAACAACAACACCACCACCTCGTCACTTAGTACAACTCCACAGTAATACTCTTATTTCCGCACTTCCCGACGCTTCCCAAGGCTTCTATCTTTAACCCTTCCACTCCTGAGCCTCGCTGGGGGGAAGAGGGTCACTTGAGGAAGGCTGGGAAGGGAGTTAAAGGTGGGGAATTTTCAGCCGCTGCCGTGGTTTGCCCGCCATCCATCAATACGGATTCACAGAGCTTTCAAATAGACGAACGCGATGGATCTTCCGTTCCAGTTCCCTTAGACCCACCAATCTTTCCTTCTGCTCCAGTTTCTCGTCAATCAAAGTAAACTAAACACGTTTAGAATGGAAGAAGCTGGGTTAATGTGTGACGAACGAGTTTATCGATGTTGAGCGCTGACCGACCCTTGCCTCCCCTTGTAACTCCTCTTCCCCCTCGTATAACCCCACTTCCTCCTCTGGTGCCTCCACTTCTCCCTCTGGTGCCTCCTCTTCCCCCGCGGCTGACGTCACCAGGCAACTTCAGAAGGATTTGGTGCCTCTTCGAGAGTCTTATTTAAAAAAAAAAAAATTATATAGACTAAATTTAGAGTTAGTTAAAGGAACCGATGGTGATATTTTAGTTGTAGTTGTCGTTGGTGTTGTTGTGGTGGAGGTGGTGGTTGAGGAGAGGGAATTGGAGTTGCCTGGTGGGAGAAAGAAGAAAGTAGTTAATAATTGTGCTAATGAATACAGAGGTTACTGGATGTACAATCATAACCATATCAAGTATTCACCCATTTTAATCTTTGAACCGACACCCAGACATTCGGGATAATCCTCGTCTTATCTCGTTTGGAGTTGGATACAAATTGAAATGGGTGTATACTTATAATGGCTTTTAACTGACCATAAAGAATATTGGTCTCCGTTAGTTCCTACACAGTACACACCTTACAGTATCAAGGTATCAAACGAAAGCAGAGTCCATTATTGTATGTCATTATTATTGTGTATGTAAAGATAAAATTAAGGGAGGATGGGCCGGTTTTCTGGACCACTTTCTCCCTCATGTTTAGCCCCATTAATTTTCAGATGTTAAGATGTTTGCCCCATTAGTTAGTCAATTTTAAGACCTTTTGCCCCATTTCTTCGTCAATATTTAGACCTTTCGTGCTATTTAGGTGTCGATTTTTTCCCTGGCGAACGATAGTGAGCCTGTAATGTTGGAAGGAACGGCCTTCGGCCGGGAAATTTTTCTACCGAAAAATGTACATATTAATCTAGAAGGGGGATATAATGGATGTTTTTTTTTAATTTGATGGAGGTCTAGGGAGGAAACTAGAAAAAAATGAATACATGCAAAAATCACCCAAAAAGTGAACCATTAAGGTTTATAGTTCACATTATGTCTTTGGAAGTGATATAATAACCAAAACAAGACTATTTTACGTGGCTTTTCTTGTAATCCTTCTCATATGCATTCAAGTCTTCAAACAATTGCTCCGGTTTGACATCCGGTGTAAGTATATTGCATAAGCTCAGCAATAATATATTAAGCTCAAGTGGTGAAAAATTTGTTAAACTTTTACTAGCGATTCTGCAACGTGTAAGTCATAGAGAGAGAGAGAGAGAGAGAGAGAGAGAGAGAGCACAATGGGAAGACAAGAGGGAAGTGCTATGATATATGTAGAAACTTTGTGGAGCCAAGGATGGAGAGAAAGGAAGAGTTAGTATCTCAAAGACATTGCGGTCCATTCCAAGGAGATACGTTATATGGTAGAAACAAAATAAGAATGACAAAATACAACGAGTTCGTATAATATATCTCCTTGAATATTATGACGCATTTTGACAGCTTACTCTGGCTATTATTAGACGGTTTTATACAGTTTAAGAACCCGGGATCGAATCCCTGCCACGGCGGACATTTAGTGGGTGTGGTAGTACGTCCTAGCATATTTCACATGCTCGCACCCAGTCAGGGAACAACCTGACTACGTATAAAGACTAAACACACTTAACAAAGCCACTCCAACAGCTTCCTCTCTCTGCAACACCCCTTCTCCCCTATCTACACGCTTCAGAAAAATAGGAAAAGTAGAATGTTACTACGAGGTGCCGTTGTAAAGGCTTATCCCTCAATACTTCATCTGATCTGATCTGATCTGAAGGACCTGTGGGAATTACAAGGGTAAAGACTATCTCACTTAAACCTCTGACTTCCATATATCCTTCCTAATCTGAATATAATCGTCTTATTATAGTCAGAAAACAGAGAAGAAATGGGTAATTAGATCTTGAAAGGGTTTAAGGGGGGATGGGCCGGTTTTCTGGACCACTTTCTCCCTCATGTTTAGCCCCATTAGTTTCAGATGTTAAGATGTTTGCCCCATTAGTTAGTCGATTTTAAGACCTTTCGCCCCGTTTCTTCGTCAATATTTAGACCTTTCGTGCTATTTAGGTGTCGATGTTTTCCCTGGCGAACGATAGTGAGCCTGTAATGTTGGAAGAACCGGCCTTTGGCCGGAACATTTTTCTACCGAATTTTTTTTTTTTTTTTTTTAAATTTGAGAGGTCTAGGGAGGAAACTAGAAAAATAATGAATACATGCAAAAGTCGCCCAAAAAGTGAACCATCTCACCTTAACCTGGCGGAAAGTTTAATCCCCTAGCAGTTGATGTTTCGATCCTTAATGAATAATATGAACCTGCTTTGTCTCTGCATCATGTTATAGACAGAGTTTCACAATCATAATCATACTTGGCTTTAAAAACTTTGTAATAGCTGCGTAATTCATATGGGGGATGAGTCAGTTTTATTTTTTTATTTTTTTTATTAACGTAATATGTTTCAAATATGAAAACTTGTCTATAATATATTGCAGATACGTAGCAGTTTCTTATTTTTGTATTAAATATCGAGACACCAGCAGCTAAGGGGTTAAATTTTCCGGCAGGTGAAACAAACTACTATAGTTTCCGATAATACAAAAGATCAAAAGTTGTGTCCCAGCTTTTGTAACTCTCCTAATAGATGGCAGAAGTTGTGTAGTACTAATAAGTCTGGGGTGTTGTTTTTTCCAACTGATGGTAAATTGTTATTTCTCCATCCTCATTACTCGGCTATTGCCAACATTTTGGAGCGAAATATGTTGTTAATTGATGAAAACTTGACAATAATATGATGCAGAGAAATAGCAGTATCATATTTTTATCATTAAGAATCGAAAAATCAGTTGCTAAGGAATTCAATGTAGCCTACCATCAGCTGGAAAAAGACAGACTATAGTTGAAGCTCATATTAGGAACAATGTATAGTTCACGAGAGAGAGAGAGAGAGAGAGAGAGAGAGAGAGTGTTGGAGTTACATAGAAATAGACAGAGAGAGTGAGGTGTAGGTAACTAGGCAACCATTTGGTATGTTGGAATGACGGCATAGGCACGGTACCCCCCCCCCCCTTCTCTCTCTCTATACATATATATAGTATATACATAGTATATATATATGTATATATATGTATATATATATATATATTATATATATATATATATATATAAATATATATATAT
This sequence comes from Paralithodes platypus, assembly GCA_032716605.1. NCBI lineage: Eukaryota > Metazoa > Arthropoda > Malacostraca > Decapoda > Lithodidae > Paralithodes > Paralithodes platypus. The sequence goes on from CM064513.1 coordinate 32,072,921, forward strand.
ATATATATATATATATATATATATATATATTATATATATATATATATATATTTATATATATATATATATATATATATATATACAATATATATATATAGTATTATATGTATATATATATATATATATATATATATATATATATATATATATATATATATATATATATATATATATATATATATATATGTGTATATATATATATATATATATATATATATATAATTATATTCTACTGTATCTATCTATTTTCCCCATAATCAAAGTAAACATATACACACAAGTTCGTCTTCCTATTATTTACGTAAACTCAAAAATATTTTTACAATTGCACATACAGTATTTCAACTAATAATTGCTCGCCTCTAGATTAACCCCGTCAGTATTCAAGGAAACTCTTATATTTATTCTGGCTAACATCAGGCGATTGTACACATGTTTGGAAAGCCCTCAAGAAGTCAAAGGGGTAATAACTATTTCAAATAACCCTCTGAGAGCCTCAATGCCTTCCTAAGCTGAATTAATTCGGGTACTAATAGCCAGAAATAGAAGAAAAGCGTCCTCTTGACTAGAAAGGGTTAAATAGAGCGTTTGAGTATGTGTGTGTACGTAAGCTACGTGTGTGTGTGTGTGTGTGTGTGTGTGGAGGGTAGATGTTGGTGTAGAGAGATAATGAATTAATGTACCTGGGTGGGTGTGGGTGTACAGTATATGTATGTGTGAGAGACTGGTGAAAATACGTGTGTGGGTGGGGGAGGGGGTTGGATGCAAGAGAAAAAAAATCTATGACCATAATCCCTCTTAAGCACCATCTCTGTACAAGTTAAAGATGTGGGAGGGAGAGAGAGGGGGTTCAGAGAGGTGAGGGAGGAGGAAACGGAGGGAGTAGAAGGGGGGAGAGAGAGAGAGGGGAGAAGGAGAGGACAGAGTGAGAAGGGAAGTAAAGGAGAGAGAGAGAGAGAGAGATAGGAAGAGAAGAAGGAAAGGAAAACCAAAATAAGTAAAGAATAATAAACAAATTAAGTATACTGTAGATATTTGAAAACGAAAAATAAAGTAAGAAGAAATTCAAATATATTATATAATAGAAGAAAACGAGTAATGAGATTAGAAAATATTGAAGAAAATTAAGCACACCGAAAGAATATGGGAAGTGGACGAAAGGAAACCAAAGAAAATTTCCAATAATAAAATAAAGATCGCATATTTAAAACTAAACCAAAATTCCATACGAATAGATTTGTGTGGGTTTGCAACGGGGGGAGATGGCGTCACCCAATATTAACAAAGGGTTAATAATGTGTATTTGGGTACCAAATAAGGTACGGCCCAAGTTTCGTACAATTCAGTGGATTCGTGCTCGGCATATATTGAGAATACATAATTATACACACTAACTGAAGTACATGATTGGCTATAATACTCTGTACAATCCAATGATTCGCAGGGTAATAATTTGAAAATGTCAGAATGAATGAAAAAGGGTGTTTTGGGACATTTGAGGAAACTGATTAAATTAGAAAAGGGAAACATTGAAGGGATTGTCATATTGTTTGCATGTATCGCATTCAGGCTAAATGGGAGGTTTCAGTTACATACATAAATGTATAAAAGAAATTTCCAATTCACCGGAAAATAGAGGTGGTACCAATTTGTTTCAACAATTCCGACACGCTGATGACACTTTGAACCATCCCCTTTTACACGCTGATGAAAATTAAAACCTTCCCCTTTTACACACTGATGACAATTTAAAACCTTCCCCTTTTACACACTGATGACAATTTAAAACCTTCCCCTTTTACACCATGATGACACTTTAAAACCTTCCCCTTTTACACACTGATGACACTTTAAAACCTTCCCCTTTTACACGCCGATGACACTTTAAAACCTTCCCCTTTTACACACTGATGACACTTTAAAACCTTCCCCTTTTACACCATGATGACACTTTAAAACCTTCCCCTTTTACACGCCGATGACACTTTAAAACCTTCCCCTTTTACACGCTGATGACACTTTAAAACCTTCCCCTTTTACACGCTGATGACACTTTAAAGCCTTCCCCTTTTACACCATGATGACACTTTAAAACCTTCCCCTTTTACACACTGATGACACTTTAAAACCTTCCCCATTTACACGCTGATGACACTTTAAAACCTTCCCCTTTTACACGCTGATGACACTTTAAAACCTTCACCTTTTACACGCTGATGACACTTTAAAACCTTCCCCTTTTACACGCTGATGACACTTTAAAACCTTTCCCTTTTACACGCTGATGACACTTTAAAACCTTCCTTTTACACGCCGATGACACTTTAAAACCTTCCCCTTTTACACGCTGATGACACTTTAAAACCTTCCCCTTTTACACGCTGATGACACTTTAAAACCTTCCCCTTTTACACCATGATGACACTTTAAAACCTTCCCCTTTTACACGCTGATGACACTTTAAAACCCTCCCCATTTTACACGCTGATGACACTTTAAAACCCTCCCCATTTTACACGCTGATGACACTTTAAAACCCTCCCCTTTTACACGCTGATGACACTTTAAAACCTTCCCCTTTTACACCATGATGACACTTTAAAACCTTCCCCTTTTACACGCTGATGACACTTTAAAACCTTCCCTTTTTACACGCTGATGACACTTTAAAACCTTCCCCTTTTACACGCTGATGACACTTTAATACCTTCACCTTTTACACGCTGATGACACTTTAAAACCCTCCCCATTTTACACGCTGATGACACTTTAAAACCCTCCCCATTTTACACGCTGATGACACTTTAAAACCTTCCCCTTTTACACGCTGATGAAACTTTATAACCTTCCCTTTTTACATGCTGATGACACTCTCAAACCTTCCTTTTACACGCCGATGACACTTTAAAACCTTCCCCTTTTACACGCTGATGACACTTTAAAACCTTCCCCTTTTACACGCTGATGACACTTTAAAACCCTCCCCATTTTACACGCTGATGACACTTTAAAACCTTCCCTTTTTACACGCTGATGACACCTTAAAACCTTCCCCTTTTATACGCTGATGACACTTTAAAACCCTCCCCATTTTACATGCTGATGACACTTTAAAACCTTCCCCTTTTACACGCTGATGACACTTTAAAACCCTCCCCATTTTACACGCTGATGACACTTTAAAACCCTCCCCTTTTACACGCTGATGACACTTTAAAACCTTCACCTTTTACACGCTGATGACACTTTAAAACCCTCCCCATTTTACACGCTGATGACACTTTAAAACCTTCCCCTTTTACACGCTGATGACACTTTAAAACCCTCCCCATTTTACACGCTGATGACACTTTAAAACCCTCCCCATTTTACACGCTGATGACACTTTAAAACCTTCCCCTTTTACACGCTGATGACACTTTAAAACCCTCCCCAATTTTACACGCTGATGACACTTTAAAACCTTCCCCTTTTACATGCTGATGACACTTTAAAACCCTCCCCATTTTACACGCTGATGACACTTTAAAACCCTCCCCTTTTACACGCTGATGACACTTTAAAACCTTCCCCTTTTACACCATGATGACACTTTAAAACCTTCCCCTTTTACACGCTGATGACACTTTAATACCTTCCCCTTTTACACGCTGATGACACTTTAAAACCCTCCCCATTTTACACGCTGATGACACTTTAAAACCTTCCCCTTTTACACGCTGATGACACTTTAAAACCTTCCCCTTTTACACGCTGATGACACTTTAAAACCCTCCCCATTTTACACGCTGATGACACTTTAAAACCTTCCCCTTTTACACGCTGATGAAACTTTATAACCTTCCCTTTTTACATGCTGATGACACTTTCAAACCTTCCTTTTACACGCCGATGACACTTTAAAACCTTCCCCTTTTACAGGCTGATGACACTTTAAAACCCTCCCCATTTTACACGCTGATGACACTTAAAACCTTCCCCTTTTACACGCTGATGACACTTTAAAACCTTCCCCTTTTACACGCTGATGACACTTTAAAACCCTCCCCATTTTACACGCCGATGACACTTTAAAACCTTCCCCTTTTACGCGCTGATGACACTTTAAAACCTTCCCTTTTTACACGCTGATGACACTTTAAAACCTTCCCCTTTTACACGCTGATGACACTTTAAAACCCTCCCCATTTTACACGCTGATGACACTTTAAAACCCTCCCCTTTTACACGCTGATGACACTTTAAAACCTTCCCCTTTTACACGCTGATGACACTTTAAAACCCTCCCCATTTTACACGCTGATGACACTTTAAAACCTTCCCCTTTTACACGCTGATGACACTTTAAAACCTTCCCCTTTTACACGCTGATGACACTTTAAAACCTTCCCCTTTTACACCATGATGACACTTTAAAACCTTCCCCTTTTACACGCTGATGACACTTTAAAACCTTCCCCTTTTACACCATGATAACACTTTAAAACCTTCCCCTTTTACACGCTGATGACACTTTAAAACCTTCCCCTTTTACACGCTGATGACAATTTAAAACCTTCCCCTTTTACACGCTGATGACACTTTAAAACCTTCCCCTTTTACACGATGATGACACTTTAAAACCTTCCCCTTTTACACGATGATGACACTTTAAAACCTTCCCCTTTTACACGATGATGAAACTGCAAGGGGGTCACCGGCTTTTTTTTATCTTTCTCTCCTTTTCTCTCTTTCTCTGGTTGTATCCATTCGGCCCCATTTAGCCACCCACACATACTGTACACCTACACATAAGCCACAATATCGACCTCAGCTCTTCTGCGTGGGAAGAGTGTCCAGGTACGTCATAGCTCCATCTCAATACAGGCATTGGTAGATGGGAAAATATAAATACTACAATAGGCTAATGGTACAAATATAAATACTACAATAGGCTAATGGTACAAATATAAATACTACAATAGGCTAATGGTACAAATATAAATACTACAATAGGCTAATGGTACAAATATAAATACTACAATAGGCTAATGGTACAAATATAAATACTACAATAGGCTAATGGTACAAATATAAATACTACAATAGGGTAATGGTACAAATATAAATACTACAATAGGCTAATGGTACAAATATACGTTGAACAATCTGTTTAATGCGTTTCTCTACCCAACATCATCTATCAACTGCTAATCAGGTAACATCTGCAACTAGAAAGTGACTGCAATATTTGTCCTTCGTTCTGTGTGTAGGCTATTAGAGTATGATAAAATAATACCGTACGGTACTCAAAACAAGTTTCCAGAAAATAGTCAGGGAATTATATTGAACCAACGGTACCAGAATATCCTTAGCTTTTGTAGGAATAACCCCAAACAGTCGAATTTTCCCTCGACCTTTATCGTAATACCCCTAAATTCTAGCGTCTCACTCCAGACAAATCTCTCTCCTTGACCCCAGCTTTAGTTCTCGCGTTTGAAGCTACTCCACAGTTCAGAAGACCCCTTCAATACAACAGAGGACATATAATAATAAAGTAGACGTGCCGTTTTGCCCGAAATCAAAACGGCATACCCAACTCTGCTAAGGGTTACCATCATCACTAATATTACCACCATTATTACTACTACTATCATCATCACTACAATTGTCACCTTCTAATGTCAACTAAACTAACTTGACCTAACAAATGTGGGCGAGTTTTTTTTCACCCCCTGAACGATGGCGTTTTGTGAGTGTGCCCCTACGGGGCACACACGTACAGAACGCCATCATCATTGCTTGGGAATAGGTACAGGGTGGGAGGTGGGGGCTCTGAGGGGGGGGGGGGGAACCATATTTTGGACCTAATATCATAACTATTGCACAAATTCAAAAAATCTTTTTTTGATTATCGTTGCATTCACGCACCAAATGTTCTTGCCGTTTCGCCTCTAAAGCGCACATGTATCATGTATATCCATCATGTTTTGTAATTTTGTCCTTCCTCTATTTATTATTTCTAAATATATATATATATATATATATATATATATATATATATATATATATATATATATATATATATACTGTATATATATATAGTATACAGTATACTGTATATCGATTACTAGTAGCCAAACCATCTCTCTTCCTACAAACCTGATCTTTTCTTCACTGAAACTCAGGAGTCTGAAGCAACTGCCAGCAGCCCCTTCTCTGTATCCTCCTACTTTCTCTATCCTAGTTTCAAAGCCAAAGGCGGATGTTGTGCATACATGCACAACAAACTCACTTGCTCTCGTATTCCCGATGTCGGCTCTTCCGAATTCTCAACTTTATGACTCATAAATTCTCAACTTCATGGATCATAGTATGTAGTCCTCTCCCCCCCCCCCCCCCCTCCCCGTCCTTCCTGTGCTGACACTCTCGCTCTCGCTCTCTCTCGCGCTCTCTCTCTCTCTCTCTCTCTCGACAGAACAGGTCAGCATTCCCCAAATTACCGTCGTCGATCATCTGTGGGGGGGGGGGACCTTAACCCCTTCAGTACCCACGGTAACACCCATGACGGAAACAGGAAACAGGTTTACTATTACGTTCAGGCCCCACTATTTTCAGCTTCACTTATGCACCCTTGAAACCGTATATATTTGTTATTGTTCCATTAGGCCCTAGGCGTAATAGCAGGACAATACACAATACAGTCATCAATGCACCAAGAATCCACAAGACAAAGCGAAAATACATATACAAACTCAATAACAATATACACGCACATACACACGCACGTAAGACACGGTGTGCTTATCGGTTCAAAAGGGAATTATGCATCCTTATGAATATATTTATCGTATTGTAATCCTAAACAAAACTATCCGGTGGTGTAATGGTTAGTGTTTAAAAATATGTGTGTGATAACCCAGGTTCGAATCCCAGTATATCACATATATGCTTTCATTAATTTAATTGGAGGTGTTTGATGTTGTGGTGAAATTAATAAAATATAGAATACCTACCGGTAACCTAATCTACTTACACTAAATTAATAAAAAACACTCAGTTTCTAAGTATTTACAAAGACTGTGTACACATAAACTGTCAGCTCAATTTACTATTATACATAAACCTACAAATATTACCAAATATGTATACCAATCAACCCACCAATTCGGACACACACTGACACACACAAACTATTATACACACACGTATTAACACTCACTAATACATACACACGCGTACTAAAACACACGCACTCAATTATACATATGCACACAGGCACACAAACAATAGTATATATACGCATATTATAACAGACACACACACACACTCATTTATACATACACACACACACTATCATGTATACACTCTACACGCATACATACACACGCATACTAAAACACACACACAAACACACACACAAACACACACACCAAAAACAAACACTAACACATTACACCAAATATTAAATAAAACACACACACACACACACACACTCAGAAACACCCACACACACACACACAATGTACCATACAGACCCGACATATACCGTACTACAACACAGCCAAACTTTAACAACACACAGTTATCCAATTTTAACTATACTGTATTCGCGTTTTCTGGACCTCTTTCTCCCTCATATTTAGCATATTTATTTTGAGATTTTAAGACGTTCCTTTCATTAGTTTGTCAATTTTAAGACCTTTCGCCCCATTTCTTTGTCAATATTATGACCTTTCGTGTCATATAGGTGTTGATTTTTTCCTGCCGACCGATTGCGACCCTGTAATTTTAGAAGGAACCGGCCTTCGATGTATAAATTGATCTTAAAAGGGGGTCTAGGGGGTGTTATTTTAACCTTGATGGAGGTCTAGTGAGGAAACTAAAAAAATCGATGAATATACAAATACATAGAGCCAAAAGCAAGCACTACCCCCTTAACAGGCCAATTTACCCCTCCAATTAGTTCACTTCCGCGAGAGTTTCATCATCCCGGTGAAAAAATCAATTGTCAACTCTTGCCTAATTAAGCCAAACTTCTCAAGAGGAACGGGCAACGTATAATATGTCATTAAAGTCGCTCGGCATTAATATGTCGCAAACGCATTATTGTCGCCATTACATTATTAAGGGGGAATGGCCCGGGGGGGGGGGTTTCTGCCCCCTTCTCGCTCATGTTTAGCCCCATTGGTTTTTAGATTTTAAGACGTTCGCCCCATTAGTTTGTCGATTTTAGAACCTTTCGTCCCATCTATGTACCGTATATCAATATCAACACCTTTCGTGCCATTCAGGTGTCGATTTTTTCCTGGCGAGCCTGTAATTTTAAGAGTAACCGGCCTTAGGCCTGGACAATTTTCTACCAAAACAATGTACAAATTTATCTTGAAGGCGGATCTAGGGATTGTTTTTTACAGCTTGATGGAGGTAGAGAGAGGAAACTAACAAAAATAATAATAATAATAATAATGACTTAATTAATAAATTGTGTAGATTAAAAAGGGCTAGAACAAACGGGCTGCAAATATCCACACTACAGTATTCCCTCGAGGACTCTCCCCTAATGGTAGAAGTGTCAGCTCTATTACTCCTGTCCATTTCGAGTTCCATTAACATGGATTTAGTTAGTGGACAAGATGTGTGGCTTACTTATAGTGAACAGTCTATAGTTGTCTGTCCACCATCTCTCCATAGGCGCATTTTACGTTACCTATGTATATAAAGGAGACAAAAGGCAAAGCTCCCTGTAACAAGTCCCCCACCACCCTCGTTCAGTAGAAATTATACGGCAGGCGGTTGTACAGCTATCTATGCAATATTAGTGACAGAATACAATACCAGTAGTGCATTTATAAGGGAGAGCTTGGCCGAGGAACAAATGGGAATCAACACCTCCACAACATTACAATTCAAAGTAAGAGTAAATACACAAGTTAATACATCAACAACACAATACATCCATTCAGCATATTGTTGGACAAATGTATACAGCACTTTATTATTAACTCTTTCATCTAATGACGGCAAACCTAAAATGAAAGAAAGTTTCATGATTAACTGAAATTGTTAATTGGTTCTCTAACAGTCCCATTATTCTGGTTATCTCGGTTTGTCTTGGTTGTAGAATTGCGTACTAAACTAGTTGGCACATAACATGTGATAAACCTGTGAGAGTGAACACTGAATGAGGGAATAATACTGACGGGCATGTATTAAATGGGAATATTTGAGATTTCGTCAGCGTGTGAGAATTTTGCAATTGAATTGGTTACATCTTGCACTGTAGGTGATTGACCTTATGCTGACCCTCTTCGCAGAGTATTAGTTTCAGAACTGTCTATATCTTTGGCTGCCATTAACTTAGAAATTCAGCGATAAGCTGTTCACATGATTATAATGTTTTTGTTTTTTTAATTAACATTAACACTTAAATATTCAGCAAGAAAACTCGACTATATTTTTCAAAGCTAAAAGTGAAATGCATACAAATGATTGTTTCAGTAGTAAGAAAAGCCATTCTAGGCTTAGTGATTTCCGCACACTTCTCACGTTTTCAACCTCATAAGCAACTTCAACCTCGTTCTCAACCTCAGCAGTAAGTTTAATCACAACTTCAGGATCTAGCGTTGACATCCAAGAAGCTAAATAAATACCAAAATAACCTGAGTGTCTAACCATCAGCATGTTTTCCTATATGAGGAGGTAATCATGCTGACGAGCTCGTGAGTGACAGAAGGACTCTTGGTAAGAGCTGCCTCTTAGGGTAAAACTTTACAGTTCTCAGTTCTGCCTTCCTCACGAAAATATGCACTGGCTGGAGAGTTGGTTGAGAGAGGGTCATAGCTGAGGCTCAGTACCATGGAGGTATCAGGCTCAGTACCTACAATTGCACTCATGGCTCCGTCAGACGGGGCTGGATCCTCTGTCTTACCTGAACTTTCGTTCAAAAGATCATCTATTCTTGTTTTTAAGATTTAAACTACGAGACGGTTAGAACGTGAGCGGCACTTGATCGAGGACCATCTTGAGGTTGAGAAGTTCAGTAGTTATTCCACGGGAGAAGAGCCTCTGAATCGTGACTGCCGATTATTTTCCCGTATACCGATGGGCCGGTTTTCTGGACCACTTTCTCCCTCATGTTTAGCCCCATTAGTTTTCAGATGTTAAGAAGTTTGCCCCATTAGTTAGTCTATTTTAAGACCTTTCGCCCCATTTCTTCTTCAATATTTAGACCTTTCGTGCTATTTAAGTGTCAATTTTTTCCCTGGCGAATGATAGTGAGCCTGTAATGTTGGAAGAACCGGCCTTCGGCCGGGACATTTTTCTACCGAAAAATGTACAAATTAATCTAAAAGGGGGATACAATGGAGTTTTTCTGTTTTTAATTTGATGAGGTCTAGGGAGGAAACTAGAAAAATAATGAATACATGCAAAAATCGCCCAAAAAGTGAACCATCCCCCCTTAAAATCCTATGTGCGGGTAGCTGTCATCATCACCAACCTCAGAGAGACTTAGTATATATATTCGTGGTTTACGTTCAGATCCCATTATGTTAACTGTATTACGTTCAGATCCCATTATGTTAACTGTATTACGTTCAGATCCCATTATGTTAACTGTATTACGTTCAGATCCCATTATGTTAACTGTATTACGTTCAGATCCCATTATGTTAACTGTATTACGTTCAGATCCCATTATGTTAACTGTATTACGTTCAGATCCCATTATGTTAACTGTATTACGTTCAGATCCCATTATGTTAACTGTATTACGTTCAGATCCCATTATGTTAACTGTATTACGTTCAGATCCCATTATGTTAACTGTATTACGTTCAGATCCCATTATGTTAACTGTATTACGTTCAGATCCCATTATGTTAACTGTATTACGTTCAGATCCCATTATGTTAACTGTATTACGTTCAGATCACATTATGTTAACTGTATTACGTTCAGATCACATTATGTTAACTGTATTACTTTCGTGTTCCTTATTAACACTAATTCCATTATTATTTGGAAATGTTAGTGCTTTAAGGGGAGACTGGCCGTTTGTTTGGTCTATTAATTCATTTGATGATGCAGTTTTTACCACCATACACTCCCTGCTGAATAGCAAGGCTAGGGTGGGTGCCCTGATTGTTTTAGTTTCCTCGCTAGACCTCCATCAAGCTTAGAAAAACACCCCCTAGACCCCCTTTCAAGATAAATTTGTAAATTTTTCGGTAGAAATATTTCCCGGCCGAAGGCCGGTTCCTCTTAAAATTACAGGCTCGCTATCGCTCACCAGGAAATAATAGACACCTAAATGGCACGAAAGGTCTTAAAATTGACAACGAAATGGGGGGAAAGGTGTTAAAATCGCCAAACTAATGGGCCGAATGTCTTATAATCTTGAAACTAGTGGGGCAAAACATTAGGGAGGAGTGAGTCCAGAAAAACGGCCAGTCTCCCCTTAATATACGGATTGTCTGCATAGTGCCTATACTGTAGGTCCTTAGTGAGTGCAGCAGCGCGGGGGGGGGAGGCACTCATTGTAGGGATTCTCATGGCTTATTACTTAAGGGGAGGCAGACCGTTTTTCTGGACCTCCTTCTCCCTCATGTTTAGCCCCATTGTTTTTAGATTATAAGACGTTCGGCCCATTAGTTTGGCGATTTTAACACCTTTCGCCCCATTTTGTTGTCAGTGTTAAGACCTTTCGTGCCATTTAGGTGTCGATTATTTCCTTGCGAGCGATAGCGAGCCTGCAATTTTAAGAGGAACCGGCCTTCGGCCGGGACATTTGTCTACCTAAAAATGTACAAATTTATCTTGAAGGGGGGGGGGGGTCTAGGGGGTGTTTTTCTAAGCTTGGAGGTCTAGGCAGGAAACTAAAGAAACATATAAATGAATTAATAGACCAAACAAACGGTCTGTCTCCCCTTAAATACCAATGTATCGCCAAACGTATTAAATAACTTAAGAAGGAACAATCTTATTTAAAAAGATTCAAGAATACAATCCAAATCAGTTGTTAAATTTTCAATTATAATTTCGTTCCCGTTAAAACTATTTTAGCTCATTCAGCGTTGTATGGTGAATAAATGCAAACTCCAATATCTATCTATCTATATCTATCTATATGCTCAGGCCCAATCCCCACCTTTACTATTTTTTATTATTTGTTTTTCTATTTTACTCAATGTTATTGTATGACTTAGTATTTGATATTGCTGGTTTCCTCTTTGAAGGAACTGGAAACACTCCCCACAGAGAAGCTGTGCTGTGATTGGCATCAAACCTACAGTAGCTTAGGCAAACCGACTGCAATCATTAAACAAATTATAACAGGACTTTATTTTACTAAATAATCACCATGTTTAGTATAGGTCTATATCTGTATTATTGTTTAGGGTTAACCCTTTCAAGCTCCAAGACGCATTTATTTTCTGTTTTCTGGTAATTATTAAACGATTTTATTCAGATTAGGAAGGGTATATGGAAGTCAGAGGGTTGATTGAGCTAGTCTTTACCGTTTTAATACCCACAGATCCTTCCAAAGCTGCATAAAATCGTCTAATGATAGCCAAAATAAACTGCTAAAACGCGTCAGAGCTTCAAGGGGTTAATCAATATTACAGAAGCATTAGAAGTAAAAAATAAATATCAATTTGTCAAATTGAGAAAAATACTGCCGATACAAAGACGATATATAAGATGTGTATGTAACAACCAGCCAGATACAAGTACACATACAATATATATTAAGTCGTATATATGCACCACATCATTATATTGACCCCATAAATAATTTGTGCTCACTATAACAAATGTATGTGTAATATAAGCTTTAAGGGAGCCCACCTCGCTTTTTTGTTCTCTTTTTCTCCCTTATCTTTGGCTTGTATCCATTCGACCCCCTTCAGCCTACTATTTTAAGACGTTTACCCCATCCATGTGTCAATATTTTCGTGGCGAGCGGTAGCGAGCCAGCATATATATGTTTTTGTTTGGACAGCAAGCTAAATTTGTAAATTTTTCGATAGAAAAATTTCTCCGGTGAAGCCGGATTTCTCCATACAATGCTGGCGCCAGGAAGAAATGGACACCTGGATGGGGATAAACGTCTTAAAACAGTTGGCTGAATGGGGCCGAATGGATACAAGCCAGGGAAAGACAGAAAAGGAGAGAAAGAAAAAAACGGTGACCCCCTTAATTACCTTGGCATCCATTGTGGAACACATATATAATATGAATCATTAGGGTTAAAGATCTAGAAAATAAAACTGTTAGATGTGTTAGGTAATGCGATTATTACACGCTGTTTATGTGTACCCTACCACTTCCGTTAACGGGGGTCACAGCCTTTTTTTCTCTCTCTTTCTCTGGCTTGTATCCATTCGGCCCCATTCAACCTACTGTTGGAAGACGTTTATCCGCATCCAGGTGTCAATTTCTTCCTGATGAGCGATAGCGAACCAGCATTGTATGGAGAAATCCGGCTTCGCCGGAGACATTTTTCTATCAAAAAATGTACAAGTTTAGCCTGCTGTCAAAAACTTTAAACAAAATATGCTGGCTCGCGGAAAATCGACACCTGGATGAGAGTAAACGTCTTAAAACTGTAGGCTGAATGGGGCTGAATAGATACAAGCCAGAGAAGGAGAGAGAAAAAACCTGTGACCCCCCTTAACAGCCTATGTGTTCTATATTACACATACTAATATTAACCTGTGACCCCCCTTAACAGCCTATGTGTTCTATATTACACATACTAATATTAACCTGTGACCCCCCTTAACAGCCTATGTGTTCTATATTACACATACTAATATTAACCTGTGACCCCCCTTAACAGCCTATGTGTTCTATATTACACATACTAATATTAACCTGTGACCCCCCTTAACAGCCTATGTGTTTCTATATTACACATACTAGTATTAACCTGTGACCCCCCCTTAACAGCCTATGTGTTTCTATATTACACATACTATATTAACCTGTGACCCCCCTTAACAGCCTATGTGTTCTATATTACACATACTAATATTAACCTGTGACCCCCCTTAACAGCCTATGTGTTCTATATTACACATACTAATATTAACCTGTGACCCCCCTTAACAGCCTATGTGTTCTATATTACACATACTAATATTAACCTGTGACCCCCCTTAACAGCCTATGTGTTCTATATTACACATACTAATATTAACCTGTGACCCCCCTTAACAGCCTATGTGTTTCTATATTACACATACTAATATTAACCTGTGACCCCCCTTAACAGCCTATGTGTTCTATATTACACATACTAATATTAACCTGTGACCCCCCTTAACAGCCTATCTGTTCTATATTACACATACTAATATTATAGTGTAGTCAAAGAGTTGAGGGGGGTGGCCGTATTTATTTCATCATTTATATACATTTTCATATTTTTTTTTAGTTTCCTCCCTAGACCACCATCAACCATACCCCCCCCCCCCCCCCCCCACACACACACACACACACCACAACCACCACTCTCCTTCAAGATAATTTTTGTACATTTTTCGATAGGAAAATGTTCCTCTTAAATTACAGGTTCGCTATCGCTTGCATTGAAAATATCGACACCTAATAATATTGGCAAAGAAATGGGGCGAAAGGTATGTTAGCCAGAGCGTCATAGTACTGAAAGGGTTAACAGGTACAAACGATGAAGGTTAGGTTAACACAAGAGATTTTGGTCCTCCAGCAAACACCATACTACACAATTGGAATTTTGTCTTTTTATACTAGCTATATCCAAACAAAGTTCTGAAGCTTAGGAAGGATCTGTGATACCTAAAAGGGTTAATTGAGATATGTTGCACTCATTTAATTGCTAGAGGTCCATCAAAATCGAACAGAAATCGTCACAAATGAGCACCAAAAAAAGCACACACACACTGAACAATGCTGTTTACCATGATAAACACACATAGCGTAATGCATAGTGCGCGAAATTTCGATGTGAGTATCCTGGGTTCAATTCCTCGGAGTGCCACATGTATTTGTTGATTCCATTAATTGAGTTTAGATGTGAAGTTGGTTGCTGTAAAAAAAAAACACATAATAATCCACTGGTTTGGACGTCGTGATAAAAAAAAAAACATAATTGCTTCTCACAACTGTTGTTGTTGTTGTTACCTAGAGTGCCTGGACGAACAGCCCCAAGGCCCCAAGCAAGGCCAAGGCCATAACCGAGCGCCCCCACATAACCCTCCCGGCCTACCACACTAAAGCCTGGGTGACCGAAGCCACTCCATGGCGGGGAGCTAAGGAGGGTGCGGAAACGCCCGGGAAACCAAAGCCCCACCCAGGGCCCTGTGCCCCTCAGCAATTATGAAGAGAAAGTTGAGGGGCAAAGGAATAATGTGACGCTTGTGACGCTTTGACTTCCAATCTTGGTAGATTGGGAGGTCAATCCACGGAAGAGACGCCGTCACTTGAGATCTAGAAAATATATAAGTTAAAGGAACAGTCAGAGTAAGCTATGGGTATGGCAGAGATCGCTCAGTTCTCACTCTGATAGACAAGCCCATCACCATCTCACAACTGTTATATATAGTGTTGATCCAGACTGTGAATGACCTCCAGCCGGCCTGACCTTTAAGCCCCAGGGGTCAAATAAAGGTCAGAGATTACACAACCCCCCCCCCCCCCCCACACACACACACACACCACCCACGATACATTTACGGCACTCTTTGTTTGGAGAGCTTAGATGGGGAGCTCTGGTTTTTCATGAGAGCTTGGTTTTTGTTTTTTCTTTCTCCTGTTTTTTATCTGTTTTGTTATGCTATATTGTGTCTGCATACAGCCATTTCCCATTATGATGATACTGGTAGGTATGCAGTTATTGTTTTTAGATTCCCTTTATTATTTTGTTTTCTAACTCTGACTCTCCCTCTCTCCTTTCTTCTACCTCCCACATATCCAATACTTCAATCTCAATTTCGTTTCACTCTCAATCTCCTTCAAATCCCCTCTCTTTCACTCACTCTCTCTCTCTCCTTTCCTGCACTGCATACAGAGCTTCAGGTTTTTCATGGCGGCTTGTGTTTAACCCTTCTACGTGGGACATTGGTTTAATTCTCTTCATGAGATTTTTTTTTTCTTTTTTTTTCTTTGTTGTCTCTTCATGGGAGCCTGTTTTTTGGTTTGGTTTTCTTCATGAAGCTTGTTTTTGGTCTTAATGTTTGCTACTTTAGTTTCGTTTCTGTGTGTGTCATAAAGGTGACGTTTCTTAGGTGTTTTCGTATTTGCTATATACTATATAATTATGCACATTCTTTTCCATGTCCTCTCTCTCTCTCTCGCTCTCTCTCTCTCTCCTTTTCTTTGCCTTCCACTCTTTCAAATTATGTTCTCAATTGCATTGTATTAACTTTAATTTCCTGTCTCTCACACTTCCAAATTTTGTCCTCTCAATTTGATTTCATCTCTCTCTCTCTCTCTCTCTCTCTCTCTCTCTCTCTCTCTCTCTCTCTCTCTCTCTCTCTCTCTCTCTCTCTCTCTCTCTCTCTCTCTCTCTCCTCTCTCTCTCTCTCTCGTCTCTCTCTCTCTCATCTCTCTCTCTCTCTCTCCTCTCTCTCTCTCTCTCCTCTCTCCTCTCTCTCTCTCTCTCTCTCTCTCTCTCTCTCTCTCTCTCTCTCTCTCTCTCTCTCTCTCATATATTGACACACTCCCGAACAGTTTCAGATTTGCACATGCCCAGTCCAATCTCAACCCTCCCCCCTGCTTCCCACCCAACCTCCCACCCCCAAAATCTTTCCCCCCCCCCCTCCCTCCCTCCACTTCCCCCTCACCCCCACATATACACTTTTATGTCCACCCCTTTCTGGCTTTACCGAAGTCTATCTAAGTATATCTATATTTATAATTGTATATACTAAAAATAATATGTATACTGCTCCTTACCTTTCTACCATGAGGGTCTAAGTCCTCCCCCTATATATATTTATTATAGTTAGCCCCCCCCCCCTCTCTCTCTCTCTCTCTCTCTCTATTTCTACCCCCATCCCCCATTCCCTTTAAAATCTATACTGATTCCTCTCCTACCCCCTTCTCTGGCCCCCCCCCCCCTCCTACCCCCTTTTCCCCATGAAATAGACTCCCAATTATCTCTCCCTGTCTCCCTCTTTTACTCTTTCTACAGAAACGCAAGGTCTGTGTAGTAAGTATCTCTAACTAACACTAAGCAACTAATTCACTCACACGCTCTCTCTCTCTCTCTCTCTCTCTCTCTCTCTCTCTCTCTCTCTCTCTCTCTCTCTCTCCTTGACGGCTTAATTTGGTTAGTACACACAAATCCCATATAACCTTTTCTACAAGGGTGAAAATTAGAAGGGGGGAGGGAAGACATAAGAAAGGGAATAGTGAGAACATACGGGAGAAGAGGAAAGTGATGATGGAAAGGGGAAAGGGAGAGAGAGTGAGAGTGAGTGTGTGTGAGGGAGAAGGTGTGGGTGTGTGTGAGTGTATGTGTGTGCGAGAGTGAAAGTGTGTGTGTGTGTGAGTGGTACTTAGATAATACTGTACATACCACACAGACCTTGCGTTTCTGTAGAGATAAAGAGAGAAAGGGAAGGAGAGGGGGGGGGGGGCGGCGGCAGACAGACAGGTACAAGGACAGGTAAATAGACAGGTACACGGACAGACACAGACAGGTAACGGTATATAAACTGGGAACAGGTATAGCCACATAAAAAGACCCTCAGTAATTAACAACTTTATAAAACTCCGATTCTGACTTCTGAATATATCAATTAACGTTGTGTAATGCATCTCTCTCTCTCTCTCTCTCTCTCTCTCTCTCTCTCTCTCTCTCTCTCTCTCTCTCTCTCTCTTTCCTCTACCCTGGTTCCTTCTGTCTTTCTCCCTAACAAGATGGTGGGACAAACTATAATTACATAATAGGATGAAGCCAGAAAATCCAGGTTCTGTAACTTGAAGCAAGGGGAACACATACCAATACCAACGAAATAACTAAGATTCGGAGAAGTAACACCTACAAATAATACGTAATCTTAACTGTGTGTGAATCTAAATATGCATAGAAGACTGATATGTAAAGGGGTAACAGTACAAAAAAAAAAAACGTGAAAGGGTGGAGAAATAAAACATCAGCCCATGCCTCACAAAAAAAAAATAGCCAACGTCTCCCCAGTTCAGCTCGAATATTGCCCAAGATCGTAATATTTCCTAGCCCAAAACACAGACTAACGGCGAAGAAAATCACAAAATCCGGTACGGTACTCACTTGCGTGTCGTCGGCGGCAGGGCGGTCGGTCACTGTCGGTTGTCGAGGAGTCCAGGTTTGGGCGGACCGACTCCTCTTGCGCGGGTTTTGTGGGCGCACATGTTCACGCCCACCCCGCCCAACATGTCGATAACGCGCCGGGGGGAAGAAAGCCCATTGGTCCGCCCCTCCAATACCCCCGCGCCGGCTGATTGGTCCGCTGGAGGCCCAATGGAAGCCGCTGACGTCAGAGGTCGTAGGCGGGGCTTCTGATAGGGGGGTGAGAGAGAGCGAAAAAGAGAGTTAGAGAGAGTGTGGGGGTCAGGGGGGTTTGAAAGAGAGAAAAGAGAGAGGACCGGTGTATGTGTGTGTCTGTATCGAGAGCCAAATCGAGAATCGGTATGCTGAAAAGGATGTGGAAAGGTTTATTATTAGAGAACGATAGGGGCCCCTGTGTCGAACGAAAGAGAGTAGGAGAGGGAAAGGTAGGCAGGTAAGCGCAGGGGGAAGGTAGAGAAAGAGAGTAAGTGGGGGATGAAAAGAGGGGAGAACAGGTTGGGTGGAGAGAGAGAGAGAGAGAGAGAGACCGGCACAGACAGAGACATAGACAGTAAAAATATGAGGAAAAAGAGAGTTGGAAAGCGAGAGGACGCTAGTAAATTAAATCAGGGACAGAGAGAGAGGAAGGCTGAGATATAACGGCAACTATACAAAGGACTAACCGAGGAAAGCAAGCAACAACATAATAAAGAGCAAGCAACGACTGAATAAAGTGGAATAATGGGAAGGTGAGAGACTGAGGGGTAATACAGAGAGAAGTGAGGGGAAACAAATAGAAAAACAAGTGGAAAGAAAGAAAAAAGTGAGGAGAAAGAAAGAAAGAAGTGAGGGGAAAGGAAGAAATTAGTGAGGAGAAAGAAAAAAGAGTGAGTGGAAAAAATAAATGAAGAGAAAGAAAGAAATGAGGTTAAATAAATAAATGTGGGGACAGGAAGAAAGAAGTGAGGGGAAAGAAAGCAATAAGGGGAAAGAAAGAAATACGGGGAAAGAACGAAATAAGTGAGGGGAAAGAAAGAGAGAAGAGGGGAAACACAAAATGAGGGAAACGAAAGAAGTGAGAAGAAAGACCGAAAGATCCGAGGAAAAAGAAAGAAAGACGTGAGGGGTTGTGGTAGGTCATGAGGAGAGGGGAAACAGAGATAAAAATATTAGAAGGGTAGGGCTAGGAAAGATACGTCAAATAGGGACAGATAGATGGATAGAGAAACGTGGATAGATAGAGTTGCCTGGTACAGAAGCATAGATAGATAGAGATGACTAGTACATAACAAAATATAGAGAGAGTTGCATAGTATTGAAATGTGGATAGATAGATAGATGCAGTACATAGTTGCATGGTACAGAAACATGAATAGATAGTGTTGTATAGTTCAGAAATAAAAATGAATAGATTTGGACAGTCAAGAAACATACATAGCTATAGATAATAGAGTTGCATTATACAGAAACATGAATAAAAAGGACAGAGTTGCCTATATAGTCCAGAATCTATAATGGATGCAAATAGATGAAGAGAAATAGATAAAATTGCACACTACATATACATAAATAAATAGAGATAGATCGAGTCGCACAATACATCTAAACATCTCGGTTAGAGTCTAACATAAACTTTAGCCATGGGGATCAAGGGGAAAGTCGTATAAATATTAATAAAGGGATCAAACTTCACACACACACACACACACACACACACACACACACACACACACACACACACACACGCGCATTGGCCAACAACTGAATTGTATGAAAGGTCTTAAAATCGCCAAACTAATGGGCCGAACTTCATAAAATCTGAAAACTAATAGGGCTAAACATGAAGGAGAAGGGGGGGGGGGGGCAGACAAACTACCCTCTTAATTTGACTACACGAATAATTTGCTAGCAGTCAGACCTCTCTACCACTATGTACAGGTAGAGGCAGAAATCGGTGTTTAATAATGTTACCCCTGTATTTTAGAACCCCACTTATATACGTGCTTCCATAACCCTATATCGAACGAAGATAATACAATTGAGTGTTAATTTGTGATAAAGGGCTAAATATTATTCATGTTAAAAAATATCGCTATTTTTTTCTGAGTATTTTGCATCACATAAGTGAGGTTTTAATATATACAGTATACAGTATATATATATACCGGTATATATATATATATATATATATATATATATATATATATATATATATATATATATATATAGAGAGAGAGAGAGAGAGAGAGAGAGTTACCGGTATTCTAGAGATACTGATCATGTGGACCAAGTCTTTCTATCGTCCAGTCAGGGCACTATAGCGACCAGGTTGAGTTAAAAATCACCGTTAAAGAACCCAAATGGAAAGTTAAAGATAAAAAAAGGGTGACAAATCCGTAATAAGCCTATTTACTGTATGTCCTGGTAGTCGTACGTGTAGGCCTATCACTTAAGGGGGTAGTACTCGCTCTTTATGGACCCCCTTCTCCCTCATGTTTAGCATATTAGTTTTGAAGTTTTAAGGAGTTAGTTCCATTAGTTTGTCGATTTTAAGACCTTTCGCCCCATTGCTTTGTCAGTATTTAGACCTTTCCTGCCATTTTGGTGTCGATATTTTCCTAGCTAACGATAGCGAGCCTGTCATTTTTACAATAACCTGCCTTCGGCCGGGACACTTTTCTCACGAAAAATGTACAAATTTATCTTGAAAGGGGGTCTAGGGGGTGCTATTTTAAGCTTGATGGAGGTCTAGCGAGGAAACTAAAAATATATATATATATATTAATAACTCATAGACCAAACATAGGTTGGGTGGATGGGACTCGTTAGCCTTGGTCGGCAACTCATCTAGGGGAGTAAACCTGATACAAATCCGTACTGCTTACCTAAGGGTAAGGCAGGTTAGTGGATGGATTAGCCGAACACCTTCATTCATTTTCTTTTTTCCCACTGTAGAAAAATAGTGCTAACAAGATACACAGAGGGCCTCGGAGTCGGACGGATCCTAAATTGAGTGGTCAATCCTGGAAGTCCTTCACTAAACTGGCTCGGGTTGTCCCTCTCACAGGGAATAGGTCCGCTTGGGGGCATTTTGTGTATGGGCCACCCTCGTAAGGGGAGTAAGGCGTCCGGCAATAGATAGATAGATAGATAGACCAAACACCAAGCACTACCCCCTTAACACACACATCGCTCAAATGTTGGCAGTGAGCAGCTATCCTTGTGTTTATAAAGTACATGAAAGCCAGAGAGGGAGAGAACAAAAAAGGAACATTAAAAGAGAGAGTGTGTGTGTGTGAGAGAAAGAGAGAGAGAGAGGGAGGGAGTGGGGGTGGGGGTATTCTACACATACTCTTGGGCTGCACGAGACTCAGACTTTATATAAATCCTAACGAGGCCTTACATTGCTGTGTGTGCGAGAGAGAGAGACTATTTAATAGGCCATTCAGAAAATACAGAGAACAAAACTATATGGGATTATTAGATTAAACAAAGCTGGAAAGGAAAACAAATTATGCAAACCTTGTTTTACCTATTTTGTATTTTATTTTTTTGGACCTATTCCGGTGCCAAATGGTGGGACTGAACAAGTTTCGTCGAAGTGTTTTACTTCGTTGAAGAGGTATTGTGCGAACATGCAGACAGACAAACAGCAGTGATTACAATACCTTGTCACTGGCGATGAACAGGGTTATTTATAAGGCAAGAGAATGATATAGGTAACCTTTTTAGCGGTCGAGTTAGTGTGTGTGTTTGTGCCTGAGTGGCTGTGCCTGTGTGTGTTTGTGTGCGTGTATGTGTATGTGTATGTGTGTATGTGTGTGTGTATGTATATATGTGTGTGTGTGTGTCAGTGTATGTGTGGAGAGAGAAAGTATGCCTACATTTTCATGTTAATCTAATTTATCCATTTAAGTATTCACATTATCGTATATATTCGTCTTGTGTGTGTGTGTGTGTGTATGCGTGTGTATTAAAGCTAATTCACGTTGTTTCCTATAATTTACAACTCGTTATATAATGTATGAGCTAGCCATCCCCAACCCCCCTCCACCCCCACGAATCCCAGACGACCACCATTCCCGGTCACTTTTCTCGGCCATTCTTGTCTGGTAACGTCTGAATTCAAGCTTTACATTAATTCTCCCACATATCTTTCTTTAGTCTGGAATAATCTAGAGAGGGTGCATTCTGCTATCAGTGATCATTTAAACCCCACCGAGCCTTAAATATTAGCAAAGGTGGACACAGTGCATATGGGGGTGGGGTATATTTGTTGGTCTATTAGCAAAGGTGGACACAGTGCATATGGGGGTGGGGTATATTTGTTGGTCTATTAGCAAAGGTGGACATAGTGCATAAGGGGGTGGGGTATATTTGTTGGTCTATTAGCAAAGGTGGACATAGTGCATAAGGGGGTGGGGTATATTTGTTGGTCTATTAGCAAAGGTGGACATAGTGCATAAGGGGGTGGGGTATATTTGTTGGTCTATTAGCAAAGGTGGACATAGTGCATAAGGGGGTGGGGTATATTTGTTGGTCTATTAGCAAAGGTGGACACAGTGCATAAGGGGGTGGGGTATATTTGTTGGTCTATTAGCAAAGGTGGACATAGTGCATAAGGGGGTGATGTATATTTGTTGGTATATTAGCAAAGGTGGACATAGTGCACAAGGGGGTGGGGTATATTTGTTGGTATATTAGCAAAGGTGGACACAGTGAACAAGGGGGTGGGGTATATTTGTTGGTATATTAGCAAAGGTGGATATAGTGCACAAGGGGGTGGGGTATATTTGTTGGTATATTAGCAAAGGTGGACATAGTGCACAAGGGGGTGGGGTATATTTGTTGGTATATTAGCAAAGGTGGACATAGTGCACAAGGGGGTGGGGTATATTTGTTGGTATATTAGCAAAGGTGGACACAGTGCATAAGGGGGTGGGGTATATTTGTTGGTCTATTTACTCATTTACATATTTATTAATTAGCTTCCTCGCTAGACTTCCATCAAGCTTAAAGAAACACCTCCTAGACCCCACTTCAAGATAAGTTTGTACATTTTTCGGTATAAATGTCCCAGCCGAAGACCGATTCCTCCTAAAAAAGCTCGCTATCGCTCGCAATGAACAAATCGACTACTAAACGGCACGAAAGGTTCTAATATTGACAAGGAAATAGGGTAAAAGGTCTTAATATCGCCAAACTAATGGAACGAACGTCTCAAAATCTAAAACACAATGAGGATAAGCATGAGGGAGAAGGGGGGCCACAAAAGTCAACCACTCCCCTTAATTAATTTGGAAACATAAATGGACTATATAAATAAATGAATAAATAATCTGTGAATGAGCCTTATAGGGTAATCACACGAGATCTGTTATTTGTTAACAACTTTGGATCCGGAACTTTAACCTGGCAACACAATGAGGCTATTTTGCACTGGTATTGGTAACTATAGTCTGTTCACTTACACCAGACATCTGGGGCCAAAGATATCATCAGAGTTTGTCGGGAACTATAGATTGTGATTGTACTCTGGATGGCATTACCCCTTCAGTAGATACACAGAGCGGCAAGCTTTTCATTTGGACACCATGTTGGTACCGTAAAAAGTAAAAATATATATATATATATATAATTTTAAAAAAAAATATATATATATATATATAATAATAATAATAAATTTAAAAATAAATAATAATAATAATAATAATAATAAATAAATAACATACAAAAGCATAATTGTATTTTATGTTTAATTATACAGTATAGCATTTTTAATTCATAAACCAAACAATTTGTCCTGTACTATAGTTTTGCCGAATGTGTATTATGGGTATGTAGATATAGGAGTGCAAAAAGAGATCCAAATATGACCATTGGGAACAAGATGGCGGAGGTTGGCCGATCTCAGTTACGATAAGGTCTCTACTCCTCCCTAATCTGACACTCTAAGATTATATCCTTGAAGGTGATGCAACCAGGGTCCGTTCTGTCTGTGGTGATGATGTAAAAAGAGTCCGTTCTGTCTGTGGTGGTGATGTAACCACCATCATCACAACAGCACCAACACCAACACCACTTGTACCACCATCACCAACATCACATCTGGCACCACCACCAACACCACTTGTACCACCATATCACATCTGGCACCACCACCAACACCACTTGTACCACCACCATCACCATCACCACCACCATCAGCAACATCACAACTGGCACCACCACCAACACCACTTGTACCAACACCACTTGTACCACCAACACCACTTGTACCACCACCATCACCACTTGTACCACCACCATCACCACTTATACCACCACCAATACCACTTGTACCACCACCATCATCACGTCTGGTACCAACAACACCAATAGCACCACTATCATCATCACCTTTGGCACCACTCACACCATCATCATCATCATCATCACCACCATCATCACACCTGGCACCTTTCCCACATGCACTCAACCTCTCATCACCACTATAATACTACCACATCAGCAACAACAACCATAAAAAACGTAAGCAACAACCTACAAAAGAAACCCTCAAGCCGCTATATTTTTAACTCCACCACCATCACCACCACAACAGCTAAAAACACAACAACAACAACATCAACAACCATTAGAAGCAAATTATAAGAATAACAAAAACAATAACCAGCAAATAGAAACAAACTACAAAACAATCAAACAAACAACAAACACTGTCAACACCACCAAGCAATACACCCTACGACCGATTAATACTTATAACAAATATACCAACAACACCTATCAACAAGAACAACAACCAACATAATACAAGAAAAGAAACACAAATAATTAACGTAAACAATCAATCATAAAATATGATATATATTTTTAATAATATAGCCACCACCAAAACAATCGATAACATAAACAGCGCAAACCACCGTTATATAAACAGCTAAATAACTGCCAACTGAGATAATAAACAGAATAAAAGACAACTACAACCTACAACCACCTAAAATCAAGAACCAATACCACTTAAACACCAACATAACCACACTCAATTCCATAACCTCTACGATAACAGCCAAAACAAACCAAATCACAACCAAGATATTAAACTAAAACAGAGACAGAACTTTAACTCCCTCCACCACCACCACCACCACCATCACCATTAATAGCTTACACAACAATATCAACTCACCATAGCAACCATCATCCCACCACTATAATCACCAGCACAATCATCACTGCTATGCAACTATTACAACTAAATTCTAACCATCACCACCATCACTACCTTCACAACGACCACTACTACCACTACCACTACTACCAACACAACCACACTATCATTACAACCACTACCAACACAACGACCACTACTATCACTACCACTATTACCACTAATACCAACACAACCACACTATCATCACCACTATCACTGCAACAATCATCACAACTATCACCACAACTATCACCACCACTATCACCACAACAATCATCACCACCACTATCACCACAACAATCATCACCACCACTATCACCACAACAATCATCACCACCACTATCACCACAACAATCATCACCACCACTATCACCACAACAATCATCACCACCACTATCACCACCACTATCACCACAACAATGATCACCACCACTATCACCACAACAATCATCACCACCACTATCACCACAACAATCATCACCGCTATCACCACAACAATAATCACCACTATCACCACAACAATCATCACCACTATCACCTGACCATCAACATGGCGTCTTCCTGGACCAAAAATCGATAAGCTTATAAAAGAGTGGGACGGCGAGGCGGCCTTAAAGCATAGAGCTGGAGGCAGGCACAGTCGAAGGGTAGGCTAGGCAGGTGGTGAGGCAGGAACAGTCGAAGGGTAGGCTAGGCAGGTGGTGAGGCAGGCACTGTCGAAGGGTAGGCTAGGCAGGTGGTGAGAAGGTGCAGTCCAAGGGTAGGCTAGACAGGTGCAGTCCAAGGGTAGGCTAGGCAGAGGGTAGACTAGGCAGGTGCAGTCCAAGGGTAGGCTAGGCAGAGGGTAGACTAGGCAGGTGCAGTCCAAGGGTAGGCTAGGCAGGTGCAGTCCAAGGGTAGGCTAGGCAGAGGGTAGGCTAGACAGGTGCAGTCCAAGGGTAGGCTAGACAGGTGCAGTCCAAGGGTAGGCTAGCCAGGTGCAGTCCAAGGGTAGGCTCGGCAGAGGGTAGGCTAGACAGGTGCAGTCCAAGGGTAGGCTAGGCAGGTGCAGTCCAAGGGTAGGCTAGACAGGTGCAGTCCAAGGGTAGGCTCGGCAGAGGGTAGGCTAGACAGGTGCAGTCCAAGGGTAGGCTAGGAAGGTGCAGTCCAAGGGTAGGCTAGACAGGTGCAGTCCAAGGGTAGGCTAGGCAGAGGGTAGGCTAGACAGGTGCAGTCCAAGGGTAGGCTAGGAAGGTGCAGTCCAAGGGTAGTCTCGGCAGCGGGTAGACTAGGCAGTTGCAGTCCAAGGGTAGGCTAGGCTGAGGGTATGCTAGACAGGTGGTGAGGCAGGCACAGTCCAAGGGTAGGCTAGGCAGAGGGTATGCTAGACAGGTGGTGAGGCAGGCACAGTCCAAGGGTAGGCTAGGCAGAGGGTAGGGTAGGCTAGACAGGTGGTGAGGCAGGTGCAGTCCAAGGGTAGGCTAGGCAGAGGTGAGGTAAGGATAGAAAGGTAACGATATAGGCAGGTGGGAGGCATACGGTGAGGCTAGGATAGAACAATAATGAGATACACAGCTGGTGAGGAAGAGGGTAGGCATAATGTGAGGCGGTTTCTATCCCTCCATCTGTGCTTTCGTCTCTAATTTCCTGTCCGGCCGTTCCATAGCTGCGGTTGTGGACGGCCATCGCTCACTTCCTCATCCTATCAACTCCGGTGTTCCTAAGGGCTCTGTCCTAATTCCCATTCTCTTTCTGATCTTCTCAACTGTACCTCCAGCCATATCCATTCATAAGCAGACGACTCTACTTTACACTACCGGTACTCAATTAGTTTTTCAGAAGCCCCTGCCAGCAATCCCTCAAAAACAAACATAATGAAGCCATAGAAAACTTATCCGCTGATCTAACTACCATTTCCAATTGGGGCAGAGAAAACCTTGTTACCTTTAATGCTTCCAAAACCCCCGGAGGACTTTCCCTTATACTTCAACAATACAAAAATCAATCCTTCATCTTCTCTCAATATTCTTGGTGTCTCTTTTTCTTCTGCTCTCACTTGGAAGGACCATATTACCATTCTTGCTAAGGCAGCCTCCCAGAAACTGGGTGTGCTCAACCGCCTCAAGTTTTTGTTTACCCCTGCACGGCTTCTTGCTCTGTACAGGGGCACGGAGCGTCCACATGTGTTGGGAGGATTCTCTCACACCGCACTCCTAGACAACGTAGAAAGGAAGGCCTTTCGTATAATTAACTCCCGTCCACTCACCACCTCTCTCTCTCCGCCGCAATGTTGCATCTCTCTCGCTATTCTATTGCTACTATAATAATAAGTGTTCCTAAGAGCTCTCCCAGTATATACCACCTCCTCTACGTAGGGCACGTGGTACCCGTCTTGCAACACAATCCCACCGCTACTCTTTGCAACTCTCCAACCCAAGAGTGAAACGTTATTCTCAGTCTTTCTTCGGTACTTATTACCGAAACTACCACTAATTATTTCTCAATATTTGAAGGCTATTATAGAATAAGGATTTTGCAAAAACCCTATAAATATTTACTTCAACCTCCGGAAATACAGTTTATGTGCACTATATAAAGCACTGTAAAAACAAAACAAAACTCCCTATTGACGGCAGTGAAAATCTTAATAAGCCCCTTACTGGCAAAATAGATGCTGATTTCAATAAGTCTCAACCCATCCTGTATCCCTAGGCAAAAACAATTTTATATTTACTCTGAAATTTACTTACCTCAGACTCTCTGAGTGTTTTAAGATCGGTGGATAATGGAAGAAATAAAATTTCCCGGGGATTGTAACAAATTTCAACTACTGTATAACAGTGTATAATGATGAAGACTACCTAAATCCAAAAAGAAAAACCATGGGAAAATTAGTGGTATATAGTTTAGGTAATATTTGCCGATCTTTCTTCAGGGCCTGAGCAACCTGGACAAGGGGAACCTGACGACGGTGGAAGGGGTTAAGGAATTCCTAGAGAAGATGTGGCAGAAGAGGTCAGGACGGAGATGAAGACCGCGAGGGAAACATGACGCAGGACTACATACTGTAGTCCTAAGTGGTGGTGTGTGTGTTTTTAAACATAGAGAGAGAGCCGATACCAAGGCCTCACCTCGGAAACACCCGAGAGTGACTCCTACCAAGACCAACCATGTAAGTGTTGTTTTTGAAGAACCGGTCTTTGGCTAGGGCTTATTTCTACCACAAAATGCACAAATTTATTAACTCGAAGAAGGTCTAGGGAGGAAACTAAGAAAACAATAAATATATATATAAATCACGCAGATCGATCAACTCATTTTAGTACGGTACCTGTGGTGCAGTGGCTAGCACGGTCGGCTCACAACCCAGAGGTCCTGGGATTGATTCCCGGGCAGAGCGAGATGGATGGGCAGTCTCCTAACACCCAAATGTTTCTTAAGGATTTTGACACTTGCTTCTGGTTATCATTAGACGATTTTATACAACTTAGGAAGGTTCTCTGGGAATCAAAAGGGTATATACTATCTCAATTATCCCTCTGACTTCCATATACCCTTCCCAATTTGAATAAAATCGTCTATAAATAAACAAAAGAATTTGTATCGGATCTTGATTCTTGAAAGGGTTAAGTTTGTACACAAAGTCAACATGTATCGGTGCACATGGGTTACGATGCCTACCGTAAACGTTCAAACAACGCTGATGTTGTGGGAGAGTTGGTATGCCTCTGTCCGTTACACTGGCCTTCCTTCCGTGGTGTCATAATGTTTCGTGCGTATTGTTAGTTATACTTTAAAATAGGACTTCAGAGGCTATCAACCCTATTGGATTATTAAGATAGCACACTGTAAGTCAAGAATAACGTCAGGACTGGAGCCTCTCTGCGAAAACTCCAGTCCCTTGCGCGTCTTATGCTCTGATACGGGTGTTTACCTTGTGTACCGTCACAAGCCATAATACCTGCACACTCATTTGAATCTTTGAATCTATAAAGCCAAGTTATGAAGCCTCTGGGATATAACAGCAGATTGGCTTGTATCGCTTGGGTTCAATCGGGTAAAATATTTATTAGGCATCTCAATTCGACCCGAAGCTGCTTCGAAAATGTATGCATGTACCAGCAAAATTGACAGGGACTGTACGTATACTTGCCCTCATAAGTTCAGTACCTCTCCGTGGTCTTAAGGCCCCCATACACGCTCAGTCAGCTCACTCAGTCCATTTGCTTCAGGTCAGCTTGCACAAACAATGCTCAGGTAGAAGTGACAGCGACCTGCGCCAACTAGGGTTGTGCAAAGTGACCTCACACATTATTCAGTCTATCAGGCATCAGTTCGACTGAGATGGTGAACAAGGAGGACATGGCAGCTCCGCTCGGCGAGGAGGAGTTGATGCTGTTGGGTGTGTGCGCTGTGGCCGTGTACAAAAGGAAGAAAAATGAAATAGAAGAAAATGGACGAAAGATTGGCTGCTAAAACGAGATCAGTTCATACATACAAATCTGTTACAGGAGCTACGACTAGAGCCAGGAGACTGGCATAACTACCTCAGAATGGATGAAGAAACATATTGTAATCTCCTGTCAATAGTTGCTTCAAGGATAGAAAGAATGGATACCTGCATGAGAAGAGCCATAACACCCCATGAACGACTCACTGCAACACAGGTATTTAGCAACAGGACGTTCATATGAGGATCTCAAGTATTCGGCTGCTATTTCTGCACAGGCTCTAGGCAAAATTATTCCTGATACCTGCAGTAGCGATAGAATAGCGATGTTCGGGAAATATATCCTATATTAACCTAGACACCATATGTTTTTCTTCAATTTACTAGAGTTACCCATGAAAATTGTATCTAGAACGTTTTCTTTATATAAGACTGCAATGAGAGAGAATGAAATAAGATGAGTCACTATTACAGACTGCTTATGATCGAAAATAAAATAATGTCTGAATTTCTCAGAAAGTCGTTTATGGACTCCAGATTGTGTTTTTAGGTATTATTATGATCTGACAGACCTATAATGATGCATAATTGCGGGATACACATATATAATCAAAACATCAAAGAGTATTTCCCCAATTTCGCCATAAAAGATCTATGGGAAATATTTCTGTGTGAGATATTGAGAAATTAAATATTAAAACTATTTCTGATGTTTTTAGAACATTTACACGTAATTGTTTAGTTTATGTCCTCTTTTTCTAGTTATTAAAAACGTATTCTATGGTGTATTATATGATATATAGTAGCAATAGAACTGTTCAAATGACCTGGGAAGTGTGTATTAAACCAAATACAAAACTTTGAATAATGAGGTAAGAGATATGTGTTTTTTATCACTTTTCAACCCAAGACCAGCGGGGGTCTGGGGGCAGCAGCCCCCAGGATGCCCAGGTTACCTTAGGTTAGGTTAGGTTAGGTTAATTTAATGACCAGCTATGTAAATACAGTAGTGAACATTTGGTTTAGTCTGTGCTAAAAAATCCATTTTCTTTAGGAGGAGGACATAAACTAAACAATTACCCATTTACAATTATAAATACCACAGAATAGCTTCAATGTATTGGAGATACATGCTATAGGAATGTCCCATAATCGTTTGATAGGAGTTACAAAATATTTGTATTTTTGGTGAATTTTTGAAAATAATAGACTAAAAATTATGAAGAAAAAATAGCTTAAATGACCAAACTCGGTGAATATGTTTAAAAAACATATAAAACTACATTATAAACAAACAATTAAAACAAAAACAAAATTGGGCAAAAAACCTGGAAATCGGACCCCCATCCTTTGGCCTACCCTTAAGAAAACTTCCCACTAGGCACCAACCCTAGCACAACAGGCCATGTCACAGCCTGACACAACCACAGTCTAGGTTCTTTAACCCGGGAACGGCGAGAACACTCTTAAGAGGTTTTGGTGGGCAAAGGCGACGACTCTCTTAAGAGATAAGGCCTAAAAAAAAACTTTTAAAGGCCCCAGTAGCACTTAAAACAAAAGGATAGGTGATTAAGCGAGATAATTTCCCTCCATACCTTCTATCACTCTTCCACATATGTCAAAACACCCTCCTTCCCCCCCCCCAATCAATTATCACCTATTTTTCCTCTTATTCCCTTGTTTATCTGTTTATTTACTGCACCAACATCTCCAATCCGGTTCTAAGGCGTGGTCATGCGCCTACCGAGTGTGTGGTGTGAGAGAGAGACTAGATAGCTACATTCTGGTGACAATCAGTTGGCGTATACAGAGCTCCGTTCATAGGGACATTGAAATGAGTGTGCTTTAGTTGCAGTTGTTATGCAAGTCTAGACTGCGTTATGAATGTGACTCTACGTTACGTAGCACATACAAATTGCGTGATATACTGGACTTCGTCCAACATGCTTATCCCTAGTTAATCTTGAACGTTATGATAAGCTCGTAGATGTTGCCTATTTCATCACCCATATTATCAACAGCCAAATCATTTGGCGTTCGTAGTGTGCGCATTACACAATGTAATATGTTTAAGGGGATTTTATAATTTTTTCCTGTTTTTATTTATTTTTTGTTTCCTAGACCTCCATCAAACTTACAAAAACACATTCCCAAGACCCTCCTTCGAAGTAAATGTGCAAATTTTTTCGTTAGAAAAATTTATAATATTCAAGACCTTTCGCAGCCCTATTAGAAATAATGTATAAGGGAAAATAGGGACCAATAGACTCGCCATATTTTTCTCATTATAGTCCGCATGGAGGAATTTTGTTATCGACACTTGAAAAAACCCGATTACACCGAAAAATAACACTAAAATAATGTCCCGAACGTAAACAAAGCATTGCGCCCAATGAATCCTTCGACCTGGGTCCTCTTCTTCTTGTTTTGAAAGATGCGGTGAGTGCGATTCACCCAATAAATGGCTTGAACGTTACTGACAAAAACGATATTATATTATACTATATTATATTATATTATATTATATTAGGGTTAGGTTAGGTTAGGTCAGGTTAAGTTAATCTAATCTAATATAATATTTTTACATTTTGGAAGCGTGCATGGCGTCCCCACAATTTTCCTTACCTACTGTAAAAGCGCGATTCACCCAATAAATGGCGCCATTTGACGGAGTATCTTCAGATTAATGAATAATGGGTAAGTTAATGCAAATCCTCCACTCAAACCATGACAAACAACAATTAAACACTATATTCCTTGGAAAAAATATAAAGAAACTTGGTAAATAAGGCGGCTCTAGCTGTCTTGAATGTTACCGAAAAATGGATAATTATAGGGAATAAACTCTCAGCGTTATTATACATAATTTATTAGGGAAAGTGAAGCTCTATGGAATCCTTATAATATACTCACATAGATTCCGTTGTGGGAGAATAGTTTTGATAAGTTTTGTAACTGGATTTTGTCGATAAAAATAGTCCCGCGCGTAAACAAACTCTTCTTCTTCAGTCCCGCAATCTTGAGAGCTCTGCTACGGACGTGTTCAATGTTTACAAAAAGTGTTCGGAATGGAGTACACTCGCTACGGTAAAGTGTTATGTTCTACAAAGATGTTACTGTATGTCTAATATATGAACCCACAGTAGCTGGCATGCAAGGGCTAGTTTTGTATCCCACGTACTGGGTCTAGGTTAGGTTAGGTTGGGTTGTTTGGTTAGGTTAATATACTAGGTCTCGGAAACAAGATCCGTAGTTGCGGTAGTATTTACATCAAAAGTTCAAAACTATAGTTAACTATCAAAACTATTCTCCCACAGTGGAATTATAACTAATAGCATCAAAACTACCATTTCCAAAAAAAAATTGGAAACAAAAAATCGCAAATAAGGCTGGGAGTCTTTTCACTAAAATTACCGAAAAATGTAACGGTTAATATACAGGAGACGCAACAACGTGTTTTTCAGGTAATTTTTTTTTTGGTATTGTTATTTTCTTTTTGGTGTATTAGTGGAATCTAGTGATGAAATTGAATGGGAATTAAGCATTTACCCATTATCCATCAATCTAAGGACACGCCCCCCCCCCCCCCCCCCCGATAGTGGGGAGGGCTATGAAGATCAGGGAAATTGAGGGGTAAGAAGCGTATAGAACACGATAATACACATTTGTAACTAAAATTTGGCTCGGGTTTTGTGAATTTCCAGACCCATAAAATCCGACTTTTTGAAAACCCGAGCCAAGTTTTGACGAAACTTGGCTCGGATTTAACTAATTTAAAAACGAAAATAACACAGTAACCTTATTACAATGTTGGCTCGGGTTTTGTCAAATTCCAGACTCATAAAACCCAACTTTTTGAAAACCCGAGCCAAGTTTTGACGAAACTTGGCTGGGATTTAACTAATTTTCATGTTAAAATTACACAGTAACCCTAATAAAATCTTTGCTTGAGTTTTCATACGGTTAACATTATCCTAACCTAACGAAGTAAGAATCGGGTTAACATTAGCCTAACCTAACAACCTTACCTAACCTAACCTAGTAAGAATGGGGGGTAGCATTCAAGGCTACAGCAGGACTCTTCTTCTTTTTCTTCTTACCTCTGACCGGGTATAAGCTATCCTAGTGTTTACCAGCCTAGTATACCCCTTTGAAAGGACATTAGCCTAACCTAACAACCTTACCTAGCCTATCCTAGTATTATGGGTGGGGGCTGCCACCCCCACACCGCCGCTATTTGATTTTTTTTACTGATTTTTGGTGTATTTCTCTGTGAAAAAGGACATTAACCTAACCTAACAACCTTACCTAACCACTGGCAGCCACAGAGGAAGGACGTACTGGATTAAGCCTGCTGGATTCCCCCCCCCCCCCTCCTAATTAAGCCCATAAGTGCCTGGTACTAAGTGAAATTAAACAGGGAAGCTACACTGTGACTGATATAATACAAGATGAGTAGATCAAATAGGCCTAGACGAGGATCTAAAACAGCCGACAACAAGGTCTTGTCAACAGGGACGAAGGAGCAGATGGCGGAAGCCTCGCCCCCCAACAACAACAAACCTGGCCATGTAAGAAGTGCAAACAACCGGTATAGGATGATAATCTTGCCTTATACTGTGAGTATTGCGCTATGTGGTTACATATTTCGTGTGAAAATATTACAGAGAGGGCATATGAAGCATTGAAACAACTGAATGAGGTCATCAGTGGTCAACACTGGTTCTGCAAGGAATGTGATGCAAAGGCAGTGGATGTATTAAAACTGGTAAATAACCTAAAGGCGAGTAATGATGTACTGACCAGGAGAATGGACATAGCAGAGAATAGGCTAGATGCCATTGAAAATATGGAAAGTGCTACTCTGATGGACAAGACAAAACAGCTGGTAAGGGAAGAATTGTATGAGGCTAAACAGAAGGAGTTGAAGCAGTGCAATATAATAGTCAAGGGAATTGAAGAACTAAACAGATTGAGCCCCACTGAAGACAGTGCTGATGAAAAAGGCATAGGGCTAATCGAAAGTGATAAGGACATAGTGAAGTACATGTGTAGCAATATATTGATGGTTCATCCAGATATTGTACAAGTTGTGGAAGCAAAGAGAGTTCCTGAGGAGACGAAGGATGGCGACACTAGGCCTAGAATGATCCTGGCCAAACTTGGAAGTGAGAACCAAAAATTCCAGGTACTCAGGAAGGCCAAAAATCTGGACACAAAGGAAGCATTGAAGGGAGTCTTCATCGAACCTGACAGGACCAAGGCAGAAAGAGAACTCGACTACAGTTTGAGGAAGGAACTGAAGCAGAGAAGGGAACAGGGAGAACAAAACTTGATAATACGAAACAGGAAAGTTGTGTTGATGAAAGCAGTGAACACAAAAGGTCCACAGGGACCCAGAGAAAGAAAATAATTTATGTAGATGAAGATGATGATGTAAATAGTGTAGATAGTTCAAAGAATTTGTTTAAAGGTTCTGGGGCTTTGTTTGTTAATGGTTTACTGTTAAATGCAAGACGTGTTATCAATAAAATTCCCGATCTAGAGTGTTTAGTGTACGAAAAGGATCCACACATAATATTAATCACCGAGTCTTGGGCAACGGATAGAATCAGTGACGCAGAACTAAATTTGAAAGGCTACGACCTATTCAGAAAAGACCGTAGTATCCATAGAGGAGGCAGCTGTATTATCTATTGCAAATCATGGATGAAAGCAACCTTAGAGGAAGAGTTGTCATACGTTGATAATGTTGAGTGTAAGCTTAACACAGTAGTAGCAGAAGTACTAATCGGTGTTTGTTACCTGGCACCTACCTCTACAACTGAAAAGGAAAACGTACTGTATAATAACATAGAGAGCTTGTGATGCAAACGATTGGTAATTGTCTGAGGAGATTTCAACTATGGTAATATCGACTGGAGCTTCAAGGAAGAAGGGAAGACGAGGATCTGGTCAACCTGGTGCTGGACAAATTCTTGACTCAACATGTGACGGAACCCACAAGAAGCGAAAGAATACTGGACCTAATACTAAGCTCAGACCCTAACTTAATTGACAATGTTGCAGTCTCATCACCGCTTGCCACAAGTGACCATAATATAATAGAATTCAATATTAATGTGGAAACCAGCGAATCAGAGTGGAAATCAGAAGTTCTAAACTACAGACAAGCTAAATTATCTAAAATGAGGAAAGTGTTGAGACGGATTAACTGGAAGGACAAATTTGAAAGTAAAACTGCAACGGAAAAGTGGAAACTCTTCGTAGAGGTATACAATAATCTTATTTAGAAGTACGTTCCCAAAACATCTAGAAATACCGGTACAAAAAAGAAGCCAGTTTGGTGGAATTACAAGATACAAAAGGCAACAAAAAATAAAAGAAGATGGTGGAAGAGGTACCAGGAGTCCCAAACGCAACACTACTATGTAAAATACAATCAGACAATGAAACAGTCCAGAAGAGAAATAAGATCTGCAAAGAGGAAATATGAGGCTCGCCTAGCTAAAAACATCAAAGAGGATCCAAAGGCCTACCATCGGTACGCGAGGAGTAAAATGGCAGTGAAGGAGACAGTTGGACCCCTGACTGATAATGACAATTTATTAATATCAGACGAGAAAAGGATGGCGGATATCTTCAACAAGCATTTTGTGAGCGTTTTTACGGTGGAGAGGGACCTTTGCGACAGGCGACCAAGACAGATGTGTAGTGCTGAGAATATTCTTAACAGTATTGATATATCCACTGACAAGGTTAAAACCAAGCTTGAACAACTAAACCCGGAAAAGTCCCCAGGGGATGACATGATTCACCTGGTCATATTAAAAAATCTGGCTGAAGATTTAGCAGAGCCACTCAGCGACATCTTCAAATCAAGTATGGACACAAGCGATATACCCGAGGACTGGAAAAGAGCAAATGTAACCCCAATCTTCAAAAAAGGATCTAAGCGGCTTGCCTCCAACTACAGACCAATTAGCCTTACATCCCAGATCAGCAAAGTTCTGGAATCGTTAATTTGGGATGACCTAATGAAACACCTCCTGAGACATAATCTAATACGTGAAACCCAGCATGGATTCCTCCCAACCAAGTCATGCTTGACTAACCTCTTGACATTCCTGGAGAAGATCACAAGGTACTTGGACGAGGGATCACCAGTGGACATAGTATATTTAGATTTTTCAAAGGCCTTCGATAAGGTCCCACATAACAGACTTGACATAAAAGTAAGAACCCATGGAATTGGCCCGTGCATCGCTGACTGGATCAAAGAATGGCTGCACAACAGGAAGCAGAGGGTTGTTGTCAGGGGATGCAAGTCGGAATGGGCAGATGTTCTGAGTGGAGTCCCACAAGGCTCTGTGCTTGGTCCCTTGCTTTTCCTCCTATATATAAATGAAATCGACGAGGACTAGCCATGTGAAGTTCTCAAATTTGCCGACGACACAAAGCTATTCAGCAGAATCATGGGTCAAGATGACCTGAACGTCATTCAGAATGGCCTGCAGCTTGCTGAGGAGTGGTCAAGGGAATGGCAGATGGAGTTCAATTTGGACAAAATTATGTAAATGCCTTCATTTGAGTCACAATAACCCCCAGCAAAAATACACTATGGGAGGACAAGAACTCAAGAATGTTATCAGTGAAAAGGACCTGGGCGTGGTTATCAACAAAACACTAAGCCCAAATGAACATATATCCGGTATTGTTAAAAAGGCCAACCAAATAGTGGGAAGCATAAGGCGGACTATGGACCTTGCTTTTCCTCCTATATATAAATGAAATCGACGAGGACTAGCCATGTGAAGTTCTCAAATTTGCCGACGACACAAAGCTATTCAGCAGAATCATGGGTCAAGATGACCTGAACGTCATTCAGAATGGCCTGCAGCTTGCTGAGGAGTGGTCAAGGGAATGGCAGATGGAGTTCAATTTGGACAAAATTATGTAAATGCCTTCATTTGAGTCACAATAACCTCCAGCAAAAATACACTATGGGAGGACAAGAACTCAAGAATGTTATCAGTGAAAAGGACCTGGGCGTGGTTATCAACAAAACACTAAGCCCAAATGAACATATATCCGGTATTGTTAAAAAGGCCAACCAAATAGTGGGAAGCATAAGGCGGACTATGGACGACAAAAGCATTTCAAATATTATAAGCCTCTATAAATCCTTAGTGTGTCCCCACCTCGAATACTGTGTCCAAACCTGGAGGCCATACAACCAGAGAGATGTTAGACCTCCTGGAGGGTGTCCAGAGGAGGACGACTAAAATTATTCCAGCCATAGCGCGAGACCCTTACGAGGTCCGTCTCAGGAAGACTGAGTTGCTGTCCTTGGAGATGAGAAGACTGAGAAGCGACCTAATCGAAGTCCATAAGATAATGCATGGATTGGAGGGACTGAGTTTGGAGGACTTCTTCATATTGAACAGAGGATGTACCAAGGGGCATCATTTCAAGATATTTAAGCAGAGATCCAGACTCAATATCAGGAAATACTTCTTCTCCCAAAGAGTGGTGGATGAGTGGAACAACTTGCCGGAGGAGGCAGTTTGGGCTACAACAACGAATAGTTTTAAGGAAAAAATTGGAAAATTGTTCAGGCATATGGGGAGGCAATACAAGAGCCAGCGAAGGCTTCCTGCCCCAGTCCTAAACCGTCCACCTGTGGTGTAACTCATCCCCAGGCGGGAATGGTAAGTCTATGGGTGGGGGCTGCTGCCCCCACACCCCCGTTATTTGACTTTTTTGACTGATGTTTGGTGTATTTAACCAACTAACCTTAATGAGCACAGGATGTAGTGAGTTGAGGGTCGTTGGGTTGAGTGGCTTGAGACTGAGGGTAAGCTAGTTATGCGGAGAGTCGTCGGGTTGAATGGTTTCTGGCTGGGGTTGTCGAGATAAAAGAAAGTTGTGCAATTATAGTGTTTGCAAGTCCAAAGGGTCATTTCTGGACAACAGCAAACTCGAATCGTGGAAAGTGCTTGCCTTTATTGTCTATTACCAAAGTAAGTACCTCGAGAGACTTCGTTCTTGCACTGTCAACTCGCACACTTCCTTCCTCACCACCCTGTA
>CM064513.1:32716938-32869438 GCA_032716605.1 Paralithodes platypus
TCATACCCTGATGAGCTGAGTGAAGGGCCTCGAGAACTATGGACCGAAGATGATGGGGGATGACTGGTCGTTGATCCATGAGGGCTACCCCGTCGACGGAAGTGAGGCGGTCTCTAACACCCCAGAACTGTCGTAGTTGTGGGGCGGTCGCCTCTCTGGAGTCCAGGAAGCCCTCGGGGATTGTCTGAAGAAGGGAGGTATACTCGCTGTCTTGTTGGCCGGCAGATTTAAGGTCAGACCATGATACAACTGGGTCAGGTATGGCGGCGAGCATGGTGAGGGAGGCCAAGGCAACGGTGTGGATATCGAGCTCGCTGGCGGCCGCACTATGCACATCATGGGCGTCCGCGGAGGGCCTGGTCGGGTAGCGGGAGACAGCGTCGGGGCCGCGGTGCCATTTGCCAGGTGTATGTTGAATGATGAACTGGTATCGTAGGGTACGTTCCTTAATCTTGA
This sequence comes from Paralithodes platypus, assembly GCA_032716605.1. NCBI lineage: Eukaryota > Metazoa > Arthropoda > Malacostraca > Decapoda > Lithodidae > Paralithodes > Paralithodes platypus. The sequence goes on from CM064513.1 coordinate 32,717,395, forward strand.
ACAGGCGAGGGTTTGGTATGTTGTCAAGGGACCGGTCGTTAAGGATGTGCAGTAGAGGTCTGTGGTCCACGACGACGACGAGGTCAGGGCAGCCCAGGACAAACATTCTGCATCTGTCAAGGGCGTCAGCCACTGCTAAAGCCTCGCCTTCGACGGGTGCGTAGTGGGACTCCGCAGGTGTGGTAAAACGGGAGCCGGCGAAGATAAGTTTCCAATCGACCTTGCAACAGGTGGGGGCAGATGCGGTGGGGCAGGAACAATGTTGTTGGAGTAGGAGGAAGCCAAGGCCGGTTTTGCTCCAGTCTGTGGCGAGGCACGTGGGTCTGCCGATCTCGAAGGAGCAGACACCTTCCTCAACCAGGTGTGTGATGTGGTCCTTAGATGTGGCAAAGGTACGGTCGAGTGCCTCATCCCAGTGGAAGGGGGTTTTGGACTGCACAAGTTCCCGGAAGGGCGCCATTTCCGGTTTGATGCTAAAGGCCCAGGCGACCTGTTCAACGAGACCAAACCACGACCGGGCTCCCGTGATGTCTGTGGGCGTGGGGAAGTCACGGATGGCCTTAATCATGGACGTGCATGGCTTAATTCCAGTGTCTGTGATGGTGAGTCTGGCGAAGTCAACTGAAGGGGCGGCGAAGGTAAACTTGTCTGGGTTGAAAGTGACACCGTTGGTTGCACAGAGGACCAGGTAATCAAAAGTGTGCCAAAATGCCTCCTCGACTGAAGAGTCCCACAAAAGGGAGTCGTCGACACACTTCACCTTACGAGGGACAGCCTGTATGATTGCGTCGAAGCGTCGGGTATAGGCGTCGCCAGCTGCCAAGTAACCTTGAGGGGCCCTGATATACCTGTAACGGCCAAATTCCGTGATAAAAGTCGTAGCCTCCCTGCTGGATTCGTCGAATAGAACAGCATGGTATCCATTCCAGGCGTCTAGGACCATCTTACGAGTGCCTGCAGGGATGGATTGGGCCAAGTTGAATGGGCTCGGGGTGTGATGTGTCTCCCGAAGGCAGGCGTAGTTGAGTGCCTGCAGGTCAACTGTACGGCGGGGTTGTCCAGTTTTCTTGGCGACCACCACCATCCTAGAACACCAGGTAGTAGGGGTACCGATGGGGACAGGCTCAATAATGCCCAGTGCGACGTCCCTGTCGAGATCTGCTTTGACCTGGGCCTTCCAATGATGTGGTATAGGGGCAGGGGTGTGCACGGCACGTGGGGATGCGCCAGGCTTGATGTGGATGTGCATGGGAGGGCCAGACATCGTGGGGAGTGGGCCGCTGGTGGTGTTGAATGCTGAAGACGCAAACTGTGACAAGAACCAGTCACGAAGGTCAGACAGGTGCAGGTCGTTAGGTGGGAAGGGGAGGGAAGTGGGCCGGTGTGGTGGAGGGGTCCTGGTCAAGGTGGGTGGTGGTTGGGCTGTGTGGGCGGCCATGCAGGGGGTAGGTGTGGGGAAGTCGGGAGGGATGATATGTAGTGCCCTACAAGCTGAAATGCTAATAAATAACGGTGACTGTGCCTGAATAATAAAAATATCATCATCAGTAGTGTAGGGGGTGCCGGCAACGTCGGTGGCAGTAATGGTAGTCGGCATATAACCCAGGACCTGGAGAGTGTGACCCCCCACGGCCGTGATCCGTTGGTGAGTAGGCTGTAGGTGGTGGCGTTGGAGGCCCAGTGCCCGTAGTAATTGCAAACCAGCCACAGATACTTGGGCGCCCGTGTCAGGGTGGGCCGTGACGCTGGTGGGGTGAGAGTGGGGCGACATGGCAGTAGAAATGGTAATGGGCAAGGAGGGGAGCCGTGCGGGTGGTGGTTTGTTAACAGCCTGTGTGATAGTACCAATGATAACAGCCGCGGATGAAGGTGAGGGCGTGGAGTGACAAACTGTGGAGTAATGGTTGAGTTTGTTGCACGACGGGCAGGTCTTGCCCCAAGCAGGGCATTTGGATGGGCGTTCGGCTCGAGAGTGTGTGGATAGGCCGCACCCACTGCACTGGGAAGAGGTGGATTTACAAACCTTGGCAAAGTGGTTAGGTTTATTGCACGCCGTGCAGGTCTTGCCCCATGCAGGACACTTCGAAGATCGTTGGGCTTGTGAATGTGAAGATAGGCCACACCCGGAGCAACGTGTGGGAGATGAAGTGGGGCCGACGTGGGGAGGTGGTGGGGCGGGCGACGGGGACTGAGTGGGTTGGGCGGGGGGCTGGATAGGGGCGGGGTGTGGGTAAGTACTCTTGAGATGCTGGTATGGTGATTTCACAGCATGTACCCCCGGTTGCATTGCCGTCTGATTGAGTGCCGCAGATTCGAACCCCACACAGTAGTTGATAACATCTTGTAAGGTAGGTAGAGTGCGGTCTTTAGTTAAAACATCTTGCTGAAGGGACGAATCACTAATCCCGATAGTCACCTGGTCCCGTATGTGTTCGTCAGAGACATCAGTGTGGCAACAGGGGCAGGTAAAGCCAAAGTCCAAAGTGGCCTCCGTAATACGTGTGACGTAGTCCCGGATCTGTTCAGTAGGTTGTTGGAGGAGAGACCGGAAGTGGTGGCGAGCGGCTGCGCGGTTCCGTTGTCGATGGACGAGTTGTGTGATGAGAGTTGCTAGGTCGATTTCTGGCAATGAGGAGAACGCCTGATTGTGAGCAAATATGGCGCTCTGAAGGGCAGGGTCGCACGTCTGGTAGAGCTCGATGGTAGCCTCGTGAGGTGGTAGAAGGACGAGCCGTTTGTAGACCTCCCAATCAGCCCAGAATTTGCGTAGGGCGTGTCCCGGCATATGTAAAGCGGCCTGGGGCCGCGTAGGGGCAGCCCGGCGGGGCGGGGCGGGGCGTGGCTGGGCTGGGTAGGAAGGGACTTGAGGTGGTGGTGGTATGATGACGTCATGCGCATAAGGGGCTGCGCCGTGAGGGTTGGTGCCCGCCGTACGATATCCAAGGGGAGGGGCCGTCGTGTGATGGGTGACGTCATGCGCATAAGAGGCTGCGCCGTGAGAGTTGGTGCCAGCCGTACGATAGCCAGGGGGGGCATAATGGCCGCCGTAATACCGACCGTCGCTACCGACACCAGTGTGGGCCTGGCCGTCAGATGGGGAGGGTGTGGGATGTTCGCTCTTGATAGGGTGGGTAAGGGGATCAGTCATGTTCATATGTAACAAAGACATGTGGGGAATAACTGGCATATGGTGGGGCACTGAGACATGGGTAACTGGCATATGGTGGGGCACTGAGACATGGGGAACTGGCATATGGTGGGGCACTGAGACATGGGGAGAAGTATGAGGTGTGGGTGTCTGTGTAGAGGGATGAATAAGTGTATCACTGGTGGGGTGTGAGGCAAAGGATGGGTCAGCCTGGTGGATAACATTACTGGCCTGGGGCTGATGTTGTAGAGGCTGGTGGGGCTGGAGATCCTGGCGGGGCGGTGGTGGAGCTGTCGCGGGGCGATGTTGTAGATCCTGGCGGGGCGGTGGTGGAGCTGTCGCGGGGCGATGTTGTAGTTGTGGAGGCTGCTGGTCCTGGTGATGCTGTAGAAAGGTGGCGATACTCGATTGGAGGGCGTCGATCCTTTCATTCAAGTAGATGATGGATGGGTATGGAGACAGGGCATCGGGCAATGAAGGCTCGACCGGTTGGGAGGTAGATGTAGCAGGGTAGGGACCGCATAGCGGCAAGCCGGCTTCCACAGCAGCTGCAGCCTCAGCTAGGTAGTGCAGGTTCTCCATGTAGGTTCAGATACTGATATACACTGCGCCATATAATAAAGATGAATGGAGATATAACACCAGTACTCTTCAATCCTTTATTGGCTAGGGTTGATTACAGGAGCGCCGAGACGCTGGTTGGTTATGTGAGAGTCTGGTGTGAACTGAAGGACTTGCTGCCTCCACAGGCCTGGGTGCCAGAGGCGCCCGCAAGTCTAAAGTGTGTGTGGTGCCATATGGTGTTGGACAATAGTGGTGTATACATTATTATTATACTTACACTACTCAATTAGTTTTCCAGAATGCCCCAGCCAGCAGTCCCTCAAAAACAAACGTAATGAAGCCATAGAACACTTAACTTCTGATCTAGCTACTATTTCCAATTGGGGTAGAGAAAACCTTGTTGCATTTAATGCTTCCAAGACCCAATTTCTCCATCTTACTACACGTCCGGAACCTCCAGAGGACTATCCCTTATTCTTCAACAATACAATAATCAATCCTTCATCTTCTCTCAATATTCTCGGTGTCTCTTTTTCTTCTGCTCTCACTTGGAAGGACCATATTACCAGTCTTGCTAAGGCAGCCTTCCAGAAGCTGGGTGTGCTCAACCGCCTCAAGGGGTTCTTTACCCCTGCGCCGCTTCTTGCTCTGTACAGGGGCACAGTGCGTCCTTGTATTGAGTATTGTTCACATGTGTGGGGAGGATCCTCTCACACCGCACTCCTAGAAAAAGTAGAAAGGAAAGCCTTTCGTATCATTAACTCCCGTCCACTCACTAACTTTCTGCAATCTCTCTCGCTATTCTATCGTTACTACAATAATCAGTGTTCCACCGAGCTTTCCCAGTGTATACCACCTCTACGTAGGGTACTTAGTACCCGTCTTGCAACATAATCTGGGTCTGGGTGTAGCCTACTCGTTAGCAATGATCTTAGACCTAGAAAACAATGTATAAGCATTCGAAACAGGGCAAGCAGGGTTATGGGATTCATATCTAGGAGTGTGATTAAATGAACTGCTAATGTCATCTTGAAGCTTTACTTAGCAGTGGTGAAACCTCATTTGGACTACGCTGTTCAGTTTTGGTGTCCTTATAGAATGGATATTGACTCTGGAAGCATGACAAAAATTATCCACAATATTATAAATTTATCATATGAGGAGAGGCTGAGAACCCTTTGGGTTGCATTTATTAGAAACGACGAAGATGTAGAGGAGGAATGATAGAGGTGTTTAAGTAGATGAAAGGTATCAATAAGGGAGATATTAATAAGGTATTAAAGCTTAATAACGGCGAGATAACCCGTTCAAATGGCTTCAAATTGGATAAGTTCCGCTTTAGTAAGGATATAATTAAGCACTGGTTTGGGAACAGAGTTGAAGAAGTGTGGAATAGATTGCCTAGTGCAGTGATTATCTCATGAACGGTAGAAAATTTCAAGTGCAAACTGGATAGTCATATGAGTGATATGAGTTGGGTGTGAATGGGATGTGCCTCGTGTGAGCCGGTCGGCCTTATGCAGATTTCCGGTTTCTTATGTTAATTCTTATATGATACGGAATAAAGAGTTAATGTACGGTATAAGGTAAGAGTAAATCTAAGTTATACGGTAGTGTATGAGGTGTAAAAAAGGCACAGTTTATAAGGAGTAAATAATTATAAGGTATAACGTATAAAGAGTAAATAAAAGGTATACCGGTAACGTAAAAGGAGTAAGTAAAAGGTATAACATATAAGGAGTAAATAAAAGGTAGGCCCTATAATATATAGGCTAAGGAGTAAATCAAAGGCATGAGGAGTAGGCCTACATCCAAATATAATGAATAATTAAAAGGTATAACTTAAAAGAAGCAATTAAAAATAATAACTCATAAAAAAGGGTACGACATATGCGTAAATAATACCAATAGAGTAGACGTGCCGTTTTGCCCAAAATCAAAACGGCATACCCAACTCTGCGATGGGTCATCATCATCACTACTAGTCACTATCACCATTAATCAGCAACACTACTAAAATGCCCCAGAACAAGAAGCCCGAAGGACCAGGTGACCAAGCCAACCAGTTCAGACAGGCCGAAGCCCGCAGGGCTAAGCAGCTCCAAACCACACCTGCCTATCGCTTTTAACCGCTGACCCTTCCCCCACCTCGCGTATCCACTCACTACCCCTCGTGTCCTACACTTCTTACCCGCCAGACTCTACCTACATGATGATGAACATGAATACACCTTAATTTAATACACCCGATAACCCTATGCCCATTGTTGTATTGATTTAGGCCTGTTAATTCGGATAAACTCACTATGACCAATCTGCAGACGATTATCAGGAGAGATGCAGGAAAGCTACCTCGTATCTCTCTCTCCATGACGAGTATCGATATATGTACCCCCGTGCTCAGTCGCCCCCCCTTGCCTTATTCTTCTAGTAACTAAGTGTATATATAATATTAACCGGAGTATGCCACCAGTATTGATGCGACATAGCGGCACTGTCCTTGTGTCATATTGTGCCACGTGCATACCAACCCGGTTTCATCATCTTATTAGGACGACGGCTATAATGTCGTCATTCATGCATGTATTCAATCCTTAGGTTAATTATCTTTTATCCGCCATTGTGTTCCTCTCTTCCATTTACTTTTCCACAATTTTTATACGTCTTCCAATCACCTCCTTTGTATCCACAATCCACACTACTCTATTTTGCTTCGTGACCCTATGCTCAGTGGTACCCTGTTTTGAGTCATCCTGTCCGCTTATCCTTCACGCCCCGCTGCACACACCACCCTACCTGTTCGATCGTAGGGAAATGCCACCCCTATGTCCAGCGCATTAAGGGTCACTACCCTAGGTCACGAGCGGCGCGGCGCCTAGCCTCAAACCACCCCTTTACAATTCACAACCCTCCCCCTGTAAAGACGCCATAAGAACGTTATAACATGCCAACTCAGTTCGTTCACTAACCTCAACAAATAGAAGGGAAGGACCTATCCTTGTACCCCCCTTAACTATCCTCTAACTCCCTAGCCACATTCACAACCTGAACCAGAACAATAGCCAGCGCAAGACTAGGAATACCCCCTAAAATACCTTGTCTTGCCAGACTAAGTTTCTGAAGACCAACCGCCCCCATAAATCTATGTATGTTCTTCCATCCGAGAAGTAATATGTTAACCCCTGTCTTGCCAGACTAAGTTTCTGAAGACCAACCGCCCCCATAAATCTATGTATGTTCTTCCATCCGAGAAGTAATATGTTAACCCCCTAAAATACCTTGTCTTGCCAGACTAAGTTTCTAAAGACCAACCGCCCCCATAAATCTATGTATGTTCTTCCATCCGAGAAGTAATATGTTAACCCCCATGTCATAATTGATAAGAAACTATGATACCCACGGGTACACCATTGTATATATAACCATTATTCCTGTAAGACCTAGACAGAGATAATGACTGAAGATGTTAGCAACCATGCAGTAACTCTAATTCTTACCCCAACCAGAGATTGTATAGATAACCCTCTTTTACCATTGTCTCGACGCATATCTACCACGAAACAATAACGAAGCTACCCCTACGAACTGCCGCTTTCTTTGGTATATATTTCATAGAAAACGCAGTTCCCAGGGACAACTAGATCAGCAAGAAATCGTGTCGACTAATGGTGTCCATAACCCCTCGTATTGACGAGTAATAGTACACTATGTTTTTCTCTACTTTTATCCGCAGTCAAGCACACACCTACAGCTAACCTCATCTTCCCCACAGTCCACATGATTCTATAATTTCCAGACTCATATACCACCACCTATTGCTCATCCCCCGGTAGCGTTTGATTACCCTAGCTTCCCTGTCGGTAACCCCCAGTCTAAGATACCAACTGTAGCCTAATGCCACCCCTACGCCCAGAGATCGTAGGGTCAAACTTCCACGTAGCCCCCCTTAACCCTCTCCCTCTCGTTAACCCCCACGCTCCTCCACTCCCTCCTAACCTAGCCTCTCCACCATACCCCCTGAATATCCTTAACTTTTCCATTACTAACATTTTCAAACCTTTTGTATATATACTCCTATCCAGCCTACCTTCCCCCAGTAGGAAGAAACACCATTAGAACTTTACTAACCCTTTGCATGCCATCTATTCCCTCACAACCCATTCACAACCCTGTACCAAATGATCGTCAGTGCGAGGCTAGCCGCCTCGCCAGTGACTAACTTCTATTGCCATACTTCCAGATAAATGTGGCAGAGTTGGCAACCCAGTCTCCACCACATCCAACAACCCAACCAATTAAACCAGCTGGTCAAGGCACCTTCGGTTTTGGTATTACGAACACCCACATCTGTCTCATAAACAGAGGGTTATTACAAACACTTGTAATATGGCAAGCCCCCAGCCACAGCCGCCCGGACGACCATCACAGAGAGAGGACGCGCACCTACCCCTTTCACCCACCCGAGGAGGGAGACACCTACCCCTGCAGAGGTATACCTGACCCCTGTTTTGACTTCCGGGTCATTGCCAGGTAGCACAGGAATTCTTCCTATCAATGAATTAACCATGTATGACTAACACCTTTACTAACCTCTATTAACCCACAATAACCCATTAACCTTTCTTGCATACTCCGATAACCATATTAGCACCTCAGCTATACCATAGAATGAAGACTGAGCAATCTAAGAGAGACGCTCCTATCAAAGATGTCCCAAACCGCCTCGCAAAGTAGATCCAGTCTCTCTCCCCTAAATACTTCCAGTATAGCCAAAATAGTACCTCTTACTAAGGCTCAGTTATATCACATTATGAAGGCTCCATACAGCCATGTGCCACAACAGTAATCACCACCTTACCTAGTTCCCGTATCCATTGAGAGCTCAAATAAGTCCATCAAAACTCGAGATCCCTATTACCTACAGGGTCCAATACCGAACCTATAAACCAAGCTCCAGCCCCCAGTAAAATCAGTTGAAAGATAGACACCAACCAATGGTTGGTCACCAGAGTTGACCCCGAGCTCTATCATTTGTTTGTTCCTGAGAATCGAGTTCCAGAGCCGGCAGACTCCGTGGCAGATTTAGATAGAAGGATCTGTCCACGTAAAAGAAATCTACGTGCACCTTATAACCTTCATACAGGCCGGGAAGCTGAGCGATCGACGTGAGATGCGCTTGGCATTAATTCCGATCCAGATTGACAGGAATATCCTAATATCTGTGATTCAGGTCTAGAAACCAGTGGGTATATAAGAGTGTAACCAGCAACGATCGCCAAGAGATCCGTCTTGAGAACTTCTACATATGGACCATCTGGACGGCCGCGGAACCAGTCGTTAGCCCCCATCACGGACGCAAGATAACCAGGACCAGACCAATCAAATACTACCCAAGATTCACTCTATAAGTGCTACAGTGTTACAGTGCTATTTAGAGACTCACTTATTAATATTTCTATTAAGTGGCTATATCTTTGCCCCAGTATAATTCATATATAACCATTCCATTAGGAGGTGCTAAGCGTATCAGTGTTTATTAATTAACAGGCGATATTAACTCGTAATTACTCATATATCCAAATATTATTACATAGCAGTGAAACCCTAGTGATATATGATGTTCGCCCACTGATTCGCGTTCTATGTGTTTCTGATACAAGAATATAAAACTTAGATCAGTACCCCCCTGAGGTTACTAGAATTCCCGTGCTCTAAAATACGCGTCTAATCTAGTCTGTGAACTACTACTTGTGCACCAGAGCTACCAGTGATAAATCTAATAGTGAATATGAATCTATAAGTAACATTTATGGTCTCCAGTATATAAACTTGTGAATAAAGCCAGTGATCAGAAGATTAATACCTGAACGTTGGAAGTGGGAGACTAGGCTCCATCCAGATCCACTTAATGCTAGTTGTTCAATTCTATCATTTGTCTTGTACGAGTATTCATACCTTCTTATGCTTCATATTAATCATCATCAAGAAAACTACAGAAGGGTGTACATCAATAAACGTGATCGTGTGTCTTGTTACCGTGTGTTTATTTTGTGTTCTCCATTCCTCATACTTTGTTTTGTGCATGCAGCCTTCTATACCCAGTCAGTTAGAACTCACATTACCCAAGTTAATCCTGTAGAAAAACAGGGCATAACAACTACTATTATAATCATCATTACTACTCACACCATCATCACCACCACAACTTTCACCATCATCACTACTATTCACCATCATCACTAATACTGTCACCATCGTCACTACCGTGGTCACTACCATCAACACCACTGTCATCATTATCACTACAACTATCACCACCATCATTACTATTATCACCATCATCTTACAATCACCATTACTACTGTCACCATCATCACCATCACCCAAGGTAAAAGGAATCAAGCTATAGAGATGCCACTTATAGTTCACGGTAGATAAATCATTGGGTGTTATCAGTTCGGGTTCATCGTCCCCCACTATAGGGCCACGGTGACACACGAGCTGTCTTTTTCCGCACAACTTTCCTCGGTAATTATGATCTGTTGCTAAATCAAAGTTATACACGAATTCAGCTACCTATGATAATCGATCTTTATATCAGTTTCCGATACCAATGCAGAAAGATCCCAGAGATGTTGCCGGAATAATTTGATAGCGAAAAATAACAACAAAAGCTAAACAAGATCATGAGATTAAAGCACCCTAACATGGTCGGGTCCACCTTGCAGTGTTGCCACTTCATGGGATTTTCCCACAAATCTGTGGGAGAAATGAGGCTACGTGGGAGGCGTCATGGGGGGGGGGGGGGGGGGGGGAAGACATTTGTGGGATTTTTTTGTGGGAATGTTCAGAGAAAATATTCGATCTTTAAAATAACGCCATAGGCTAGCCTATAGCTCCTATGAATATAATTGTATTAACGTTACTTGGCAAATTAAGCCTTTTTATTTGCCTGCCAACAATATCTTGGTGTGTGTGTGTGTGTGTGTGTGTGCAAACCATAGGTAACATGATTCAATCGCGAAAGCAAGCTGGTGGCTGGCTCATACCGTACGGTTGTGGAGCTAGGGAGAGTTACCATCCTTCGCCGGATGGAAGTATATAGTAAAGGTGAGGCAAGTAATCGCCAGTCTAGCTCCATTATACATATGGGGATTCTGATCTACGTGCCAGATGTCACCAGTCAAAACCTGTATGACTTGAATTATGCTAGATAATCAAAGAGACCATGCAACTACTGTACGTATATACTGTACTCTACTTAAATGAATTTAACATTTTTAGCAAGACTTAATTTACATTGTAAGCTGGTGAGATGTACTCACTTCTACTGGCTGAACGCCTACTCAAGTGTAGAAGCACTTTTGGTAATAAGATCATTTTGGACTAAAACGTCAAGTCACAAACATGCGTGAATTTTGAGCCAACTGTTGATATGCTAAGGAATTACAACGCCAAGGATACCGGTACTGATGATGACGATGTGGAGGACCAGGAGGAGGAACCAGTAACCCTGGAAGATTAATGCATGCCTGAAGCTTCCACATATGCTTTAGTAAGTATATATAAAAACATTATGTATAAATAATTTTGTGGGAAAAGTTGTGGGACACTGCATTTTTTTTATGGGAATTTGTGGGAAAAAATGGTAAACACGTGGGAAGTCCTATCTTGGAAAGTGGCAACAGTGCCACCTTGTTGAGGCAGTTCTATCTTGTCTCGAGGGTAGGGGAGGTTAGGGTCCATCTTGTTAAAGATGGTTTGGGGTGGAAGGGCCCATTTATTTATTTATTTATTAATATATTTATTTTTTTGTGTATTTATTTATTTAGCTATTTATTTTTTATTGGGGGGGTAAGGGGGGGGGGGAGGGTGTTCTTGTTTTGGGATCACATCTTTGGTCTCTGGTAACCATTTCAATCCAAAGATGCCATTATTGACGATCACTCGTTAGTTTCGGTCTATATGGAAGTTCAAGCTTTCCTTTCTTAGCCGAACTACAAGTTATAACATTTCTAGTATACCAGTACACATAAATACTGTACATTATATACTTCCATCCATCAAAATCCCACATTGTGTTTGTAGCCTATGTCAGGTAAATTATTTACCGTAAATATTGATGTCTTCAGCTTGAATTTCCTTATAGCCCGAAACTCGCAAGTGGATATAGTTACTTGCATCTTGGCTATCCGTACGCGATTGTGCGATTGTATTGTTTATGAAAGACATGTTCGATGTGATTCTTATCGTTTTGAATCACAAAGTTCCTTCCTAAGCTTAATATTCTCAAAATTATGCTACCATAATAAAGTGGTATATAAAAGGTTAATTAAATCAAGTTGGGTTTATTGATTGTAATTTATCTTTGCTTTTTTGATATACCTTTGTTTAATGGGGTTGATCACTACCAATATACCTTTAATAGACACATTAATATGGAACTTTAATTAGCCTTTTCATATATTAAATTGTTTACAGCATAGGGTTGATGAAGAAAGTTTCAGCTACATTTATAGATTATTTATGGGTTAAAGGTGTACAGTTCAGTAGTGAGCACTAATAAGATTACACCCATATGATTATTTGAACCAATATGGTTAAGGTTGGCCAATCTTTATTAATATAGGGTCTCTAATGTGAGATGTGACTGGATATATTATGCTTCCATGGAATATATATTATGTTAAAATATACGGGTTTAAAGAAGGTATGAAAGGGACAATTAAAGTGTCCTAAATAAAATACCATTATAAAGGTATATTGGTAGTAACAAGTCCCTCTAATACAACATATGGATATAAGGTAAATCACTAATAATCACCCAATGACTTGTTATAATTTTTTTTGTCTTTCCGTCAGGAACCGACGAGAGGCATATTGCCGCATGTCTCACTCTTCCTGTTGTTTCTGTTGTTGTTTTTTTATGTTTATTGGACTGGATCAGCCGAAAGAGCTGCGATTCCCTTAATTTGTACAGTCTACACTGTAGAAAGTTAAGTCATGCGTTCATTTGTTTTCATGTGTATGGAGACAAAAGGCAAAGCTGTCTGTACCAAGTGTCCCTCCTCCACAATACACTATACTGAATATGCCTTAATGGTGGCTAAGTATTGCCAGCCTTCTCCATCTTTTGTGTCGTACTTTATCTGTCCACAACTATGCAATCGGAGACGCAATTTCTGAAAACATATCGAGGCCAAAGCATTATGCATGGGGGAACACTCGAGCCCTGAGATTCGCTAGTTAACTTTCATTGTCTGTTTCTATGATTCGGAGGTGATTAACTATTTATGACCACGACTGTACCTTAAGGTGAGAAGGGTATATTTTTTGGTCCATTATTTCACTTATTTATTTTTTTGGTTTCCATCGTAGACCTCCATCAAACTTTAAAACACATCCCCAAGGTCTCACTTTTAGATAAATTTGTATTTTTTTTTTCGCTAGAAAAAGTCCCTGCCGAAGTCCGCTTCCTCCTAAATTAGTCTCGCTATTGCTCGCCAGGACAAACAATCGTCACCTAAATGGCACGAAAGGTCTTAATATTGACAGTAATGGGGTGAAAGGTTTTAAAATCGCCAAACTAATGGGCCGAACGACCTAAATTCTGAAAACTAATGGGGTTAAAAACATGAATGAGAAGGGAGGGCAGGAAAATCAAACTTCCCCCCCTTAACTTGTCTGGATTAGAGATCCTGTAGTAAGAGAGATTGGTCATCCTTTTCTTTGGACGCCATTTTTGTGCTATAATTAACAAACAACAGAGTAATAATTTTTTTTTTATCTGTAGAATAGGCCTATATGTAGATTCACAGACCAAACTATTTTTTTTCCTGCACATCTATTGCCAAATGTTTTATATTGGTTAATATGCATGTATAAAAGAGAGGCTAAAGACACGGCGAAAGTTGAGCGATCGCTGTTACAATAGTAGGCTATCTCTAATCTGCAAGCTAATATACTGTATATCAATATATTACTAGTTATCATTACGTCGTGGTAGACCACTTGCGAGTTTCATGCTATATGGAAGTGGGATTTTTTTACATCACTATTTATCAAAATTACAACATTAAAACATGGTCGTAGTACGGTCGCGCTAATAAGTCATGTCCCAGCTGTCATTACGTTTGGCTTGCTCTGTGCTGTATTAATGTCTGTCAGATGTTGAATAGGGTGGGTACAGGGGCGTAGCTAGAGATTTGGAGGCCCAGGGGGCTTGGTGCCTGGAGGGGCCCCCTCCATGGTTTGCTTATTATAGAAGGGGGTGGGGGGGGGGGTGGGGGTGGCGAGCGAAGCGAGCCTAATCAGCTGGGGGGTTCGGGGGGGCGCTGTAAGCCCCCCCGAGAAAATTTTAGAATAATAATGCTACCTAGGTGCATTTTGACGATATCCATGACTCAATAGTGGGGTACTGGTAATAATTTAATATACAATTAATTATTATATCACCGTTATCTAATGGATTAGGAATACATGTACAATGGATGGTACAATACTGTAAAACATATACCACTTTGATGAACTCTTTCTCTTTGTCGTTCATTAGGCATGTCTGAAATAAGAATATAAAATATAATACTAATAAAATAATAAAAAATAATAATGTACATGAAACGTGATAACATTAAAATATTATTTCAACCCCACCACTGGCGTTAGGGAGTTAAAATAGGCGTCATTGGTAGGCCTAATCAAGCTATGCATTACCTCAAATCTCAATACTGGGGGCCTCTTCTTGAGAACCCCAGTAACTTGTTAGAAAGCTTACCAACGTTTGCACCTGACCCTGAACCAGCCAAAGGGCTAGATTAACCTACAAACGAGTATTCAATGCTCACAACTGTGTTCCTTCTTATTTCACAGTTCCTGGGCTTGATATGTACAGCCACCATAGCCTATAGCCTATATGGAAGGCGTATGGTAGCATAAATAAAAGTGATCCAGAATCTAAATTTGAAAGAATGAGTCATAGTGCTCATAGCCTAACCAAGGTAGCCTACACTCTACACCATTAATGTTGCCTCTCTATGCTCTATTTTAGCTGATGTATTGCACCCATACTTAATTGACTAATATTAAACGACTATGCATCTTTTTCACGATAAAGCTAAGGTTTAGTAAGACCATAAACATTGTATAGGCTATGTTAGGCCCCCTACAGTTCGAGAAAAAAATATGAGACCAAAACATAGTCCTACAAATTTCAAGGCCTAAATATTTAGCACTTTAGAAGTTTAGCCTACTCTACAAATATCTTCGATACCACTCAACTTTCTCACAAGGTTAAGTACATAGGTTATCTATGAAATATAGCTATCGATTTGACCATTACAGTTCACGAAAAAGAAAATATTACCGAAATTTTTGGTTCATATATTTATATATAATTGTATGTAGGCCTAATCTTCGATTATACACTCAACTTACTAACAATCACCATGTTTCTTGTTGTCAAATTAGGCTATATCTTATTATTCCTTTACACATGCTTACGAAAAACACAGTATATTAACCAACTGTCAAACTCAATAGTGCTATTTTGTAATGAATATAAAGTATAATCATTAGGCCTACCTATAGGCAGTGCGTCCTAAGCAAGTGGCGGGTAGGAGGCTAGGAGCGAGAGCGACGATATTTCCCCTTGCACCGCCAAATCAATACTGATGGAGTGATCGTTATTTTTCTAATTTTAAATACCCATGACGTCGCAGGATAGAAGAAAAGAAAGAGGTTAAATCTTAAAACACACATGGTGTTTATTTTACTCATTATTAATATTACTTATATATACAGTATATACTATTAGTATAATTAATATTATTTTCAGATCCATTTGGGGGCCCCCTTCTCTTGGGGGTCCGGGGGGCGATTTCAAACAGCCCCCTCCCCCCCCCTTAGCTACGCCACTGGGTGGGTAGCCTAAGTGTAGGAACATGTTTGTATATTTCACTCAATATGAAGAAATGAAACTTAGATATTGCTGATAGGCCTACTAATTATTGATCAAAACATACTTGGTGCCGAGACATCACTTATTTGCATGATTATATATAAATAGGCCTACATAAAACCAAATTCAAAATACTTTATATCCATTAGAAACCCACATTATTATTGCATTTCTCTTTAAAGGTGAATTCCAGGGATGCAACCTATTCAAACTACAATGTCCATTGGGATCTGCTTGGTTTTAGGGGTATGATACAGAAGAATTTTCATCAATGTGTCCCAACAACATAGAAATATAGCTTATCCAAGTTATATTATGTGGCGAGCACTGGAGTGTTTACCATGACGTCACAGGCAACAATGGCGGGAACACTATACATGGGAAATGGGTGAATCTGTGTTTTTTTTGTGTGAGAAACTTATAAATTGTATGCATGTTTACAGCTCAACATTTGGCATAATCACTATCTGGTCAAGGGACTGCGATATATATAATTAACAGAAAACGATACTATCATTAAGAAATAGGCCTTACAAGCGACCTCCCTCGACTCTGGACTAGGATAAACAATCATAAAACACTGCCTGTATGTTTATTGTTGGAGAGATTGGATTATTTCTTGATGTGCACCATATCTTCAAGACCTTGTTCGATATTTTGCAGAGCTTGAGGATTGAATTGAAAGGTACTAATTAAGAAACACAGACCTGTCCACTTGCATGTGCGATGGGGGGCGAAATATCCCATTGTTTATTGTCGTCACGCGAATCAGCTGGAACTCTCCCAACAGACGGCCGATGATGCCAACGGCGCTATAAACTAGTATTTTTTGTTTCTGGAGTTTAATTAAATGATATCGATATTGCCCATACAGTATACATATTCACCTTACCTTAGTTGAATTTCGTCTCGATGGACACAGCTAACGTGGACGTCCGCTGGTCCCAGGCAACTCCTCCCCTCTCATGTAGGCTACAGGACCACTGACTGGAGGGAATTGGTAGCCTACTGGTGCTGGTGTATCCTGGTGTTGGAGGCTGGTCAGGAACTGTAGCCAGCCACTTATCTAGTTTGTTCTTGAAGCTGTCTGGTGTAATGCCTGTCAGGTTCATGCCAAGTTATGACCCTGTAGTAAACTTCGTTTTTTTCTGTCATTCCTGTAGTTCACCTGTAGGCCTATAGCCTGAAACTCGCAAGTGGTCAATTGACCACTTGCGAGTTTCAGGCTATAAGGAAGTTGAAGCCGTGAACATGGATATTAAACAAAAATGCAATAATACTTTACGTTTCTGATGGATAAATAGCATGTTGAATTGGGTTTTAGGTATTTAAAAATGTACTACGACCGTATTTTAGCTGATAATTCTGTTAACTATAGTTGTCTACAGCTCCAACTTCCTTATAGAACGAAACTCGCAAGTGGTCAAATTGATTTTCAACAAACTCTAAAACCAGTAGGCCTATCACACGAGAGCTTTTAGTCAACATTCGATGAACTACATTTTTCTGGGAAAATTTCTTGAATATTTTGCACTGGTATCGGAAACTAGACTGATGGTAGATGCATTTAGGTAGGCTAACCGAAATGTTTTTATGTTGACCTCATAAGCTGCCAGACCAGCGTTGAGGATAAATGCTGAGAGAAAAAGCGCTCGTGTGATACCGGCTTAAGTACGACTGTTGCCTATATCAATTCGTACCCACTCCGTTATTAGTACGGAAGGGAAATAATATGAATTAATTGAGTGTATTTTGGTATGCATCAGTTAATTCATAGCATCCATCAACGGTTTTAGCCTATAGCAAAATTATCTTGTTAATCAGGCACACTATTATTACTTCCGTACCAGTAGGCTACCTGAAATCATGGAGAGGGGGCATTCATGACCTTTTACATTTCCCAGTTAAGTGTCATTCATCTCGTGTTGATATTTAGCTACATCTGAATAATTTAAATGTGGCTGAAACTACTAATATTGGAAAGACCAATGAGAGGACTGTTTTCCTCTAGTTTATCAGTTATCTTGCAACCCGCAGAGGGCCGCTCTTGGGCAGCCTCAAATGCGGCCGGTGAAGGGGTTACGGGAGAATAATTCGAATGGGAGAGCTTAGAATTATAACTTACCTCTTAAATCCAAGACAAGTCACTGTAGCTAAACATCACGAGAATGAAGGGGAAGTTTTATACAGTACGATACATTGGCAGCCTGACGCTCAACGTCAACACAGCAGCAGCTCACTGCTCAGTTGCCAAACGACGCTGGGAGGGGAAGGAGCGCCGCCCCCGACTTTTTCAGTAGCGTGTGAGACGGCGGAGAAATTCATTCTCTGGTACACTCAGCTCCATCATATATCCCTCCCCGCTCACCAGACACTTCGATGCACCAATGCACGCAGAGCTGAGGCGGTATCTGGAAATTTGGTAGCGACCAAGCAGTTCTGTAAAGGGTGTAAGCACATGGCATCTTGGTTACGGTCTATGTGGTGTTCTGCCAGCTTTACCCTCAAAACAGTGATGGCCGTACTTTAGTGGTGTCAGTTACGGTGCAGAGCTTACATATATTTATACAGTGAAACTTATGCGTATTAGTGAACGGAATTGGCTGAAATATATAGGCTAGTATGCTAATGTTTTGTATAGGCTAGGCCTAATAGGTCATATCAAATTATCTTCCGCAGATCAACACTTTCTTTATCTTAGTTCGATATGGTGTATGAATACTGCCCCTGTGCCAGCTATCTCAACCACGTGGCCCTCGCCTCTTATCTCGCCCTCCACTACAAATGTCAACACCAGTGCAGATTTTCCTGTGTTTATCTGTTAACTGAAAGTTTCAAGTTGATAGGCCTATAGGCCACTGTATTGTTAGGTTAAATCATTATTTAATTTTGTCAGGAATATTAATTTATTGTCCTTGAAAAATAAACTATAGGCCTACCCTTTTCAGCAAGTCTTCCAGAGGAAATAAAAGTACGGTAACAAGTACAAATAAATTGAGATTGCATGACCATTTGTAAACAAAGAACAAATAATTATATAATCTCCAGAAACCGTGCTAGCCTAGGCGCGTACGAGATTCGAATACATAATAATTCAATAACCAGAGAAGAGCCCTCGAACGCGCAGACCTAATTGACACTAGCCCGTTGTGAGGATAGTTAACAAGATGCCAGTTACAGTGGTGAATGGTGGTGGTGGTGGTGATGATAATATGAAGCTGCGTCTGACTTCCTCAGAAACCAGCACCACCTTACTAGTGTCCCCCACCACCCCACCCTCCGAGCCACATGACCCCCTCATGGACCATCCCCCGGCCTACTCTTTCCAAACAGGTAAGTGTAGCTTATTGTTACTTATCCATTATGATGAGTATTGGTTGGCCATTTCATCGCTTCCAAATGTATAATAGGCTAAGAACTTATCAAGTATAAATTTAACTTTGTAGGCCTAGGCCTATAGCTTAGCCTACTTATTATTAATGGGTCTGGTTTTGAGTTTTGACTTGACGAGTAGATAGCCTATATCGGGTGCAATCAAGGGATATTTATGCCCACGATTCCAGTCAATAAGAACAATCCTTAAAGACGCTCTAAACACGATGAATATACAAAACATAACCATCCCCCTTCTATTAGGAGCAATAGACGTAACCCCCGAGAAAAGGCTTTAAGAATTACAGGGATGAAAGGAAAAACGAAGTTTACTACAGGGTCATAACTTGGCATGAATATACTGTAATATGTATAGCCTATGGGCAATATCGATATAATTCCATTAAACTCCAGAAGAAAAAAAATACTAGTTTATAGCGCCGTTGGCAGAGAGTTGATGATGGACATAAATAGAGAGGCAGAAAGGAGCATAGGAAGAATAAGAAGATGGACAGGAAACCGAAAACAAAAACCATGGTGGAATAGGGAAATAAAACAAGCAAGAAGTGAAAGAAGGGATGCGAACAGAGAAAGAAGGATGATAGAGAGAAATAGGAGGGAAGGCGGAGAGAGGGAACGAGAAGAAAGACCAGCGGTAATACGAGGAGAAAAGGAAGGTTAAAATACTAATACAAGAGACAATGATAAAACACGAGAAAGAAGAAGTAGAAAAGATCAGAAGCAAGGGGAAAGAGGGCCAAAAGGAGTGGTATAGGATGTTAAGAGGTGAGACCGGTAGAGAGGAAGAAAGCGTGGAACTAATAGTGGGAGATAGAATAATAAAGACAGAAGAAGAAATAAAGCGATACTGGGAGGAAATAGGGGGGGGGGGGGGAATGGAACTTGGAAATGAGAGAGAAGGCTACCAGAACAGGATAAGATGGAAATGGAAAGGGAGCTCACAATAGAAGAAGTAAGGAGAGGGATCAAAGCACTAAAAAAGGGAAAGGCGACCGGCCCGGATGGGATACCAAATGAAATGTACATAGAGGGGGGGGGGGGGGGGGAGGGGGGAGAAATGGCAAGAAGGCTGAAGAAAATGTTTAATGAGGTAATGGGAAATGAGAGAGTACCAGAAAGATGGAATGAAGCGAGAGTAACACTATTGCACAAGGGAGGGTATAAGAGTAAGAAGGAAATGAAAAGCTACAGGCCAGTGACAGTGACAAACACAATAGGGAAACTCTTCTGCGGGATATTGAAGGAAAGGATGAATAGAGCCATAGAGGGAAACGGAATAATAAGTGATGAGCAAAATGGGTTCAGAAGAGACAGGAGGGGGACAGATAATATCTATATACTAAGCGAAGTGATAGGGAAAATGAAAAGAGAGAAGAAAATGGGTTACTGTGCATTCCTGGATATAGAGAAAGCCTATGATAGCGTAAACAGGGAACTGCTGTGGAAAATAATGGCAAGGAGTGGAATACCAGAAAAGTATATAAACATCATAACATCGATGTACCAAGGAACAAAGCCGAAGTACGCGCTAGGAAGTATAGAAACGGGATGGGTAGAAAGCAAGAGGGGGGTAAGGCAGGGGTGCGTATTATCGCCGCTATTATTTGCGTTATATATGGAAGAAATGACAGGATAAAAAGAGTGGGGGAGGGGATACAGATAAACAAGGAAAGACTGGGGGTACTTCTGTTTGCTGACGACGTAGTTCTGATGGCAGAAACGGGAGGAGGGTTGCAGAGACTACTAGAGGAAGCAACGAGATTCGGGGAGGAACTTTAAGTAAGATTTAGTAAAGAAAAGAGCCAGGTGATGAAAATGAATGGTGAGCTTCAAGAGGACGAGGAATGGACATTGGAAAGACACAGAATGAAGAAGACAAGGGAGTATAAATATCTGGGGGTAACAATGACGGAGAAAGGGTTTGAGAAGGCGAAAAGTGAAAAGGTTGGACAAATGCAACAATGGAATGGGAGACTATGGAGCGCGACAAGGCTAAAAGCGAATAGCTACGAAATAGTGCGAGGGCTGTGGAAAGGATTAGGAGTACCTGCAATAATGTACGGCTTAGAGGCGGTAGAAACAACAGAGGCGGAAACGAAGAAATTAGAAACGGTACAAAATAAAATCGGGAGGACAGGATTGGGGGCAAATACATACGTAGCACAAGAAGCAATACGAGGGGAGATGGGGTGGAGTACGTTTGAGGAAAGGATTGGGAAAGCGAAAGGGAAGTACAAAGTGAGGCTAGAGGGGATGGAGGAAGATAGATGGCCGGGGAAGGTATACAGATGGGCGAGCGAGCAAAGTAAATGGAATAGAGAGTGCAAAAGAAGATTGGGGAGGATAAATATAAAACAGGACCGTGTGGGAGGGGAATTTAGAAAACGAAATGGGAGAGAGGAGTGGGTCATACTAGAAAATGGGAGGGGATGTGTCAGAGAGATAGAGAAAGGGATAAAGGAGGAGGGGAGAAGAAAGTGGAGGGAGGGGGTAGAAAATAAAGCCACGCTGGCATATTACAGAGAAGGAAAAACCAGCTAGAGAACTATTCTATGATGGAGGATGGGGATCGAAACTACTGTTTAAAGCAAGGACAGGATCGCTAGAGACGAATGAGAGAACAAGGAGATGGAATGGAGTGGGACCGCACTGCAATCAATGTGAAATGGGAGGAGACCCAATAGTGGACGATGTAGAGCACATAGTAACGGAATGTACAAGATATAATGAGGAGAGAGACGAGTTGGAGGGGTACATGAGGAATAGAATTGGGGAGAGGGGGTGGGAGGAGATTAAGCAGAGAGAAGATAGAGGGGGAAATGGAGATGGGGATGTTGGAGAAAATGTGGAGGAAGAGAAATGGGTAGGGGGGGGTGGGGGGGGAGGAAGTGAGGGGGGGGTTTATATATATATAAAAAAAAAAAAAAAATCCCTTAAACTATCCTTCTACTCTAAACTTTCCCTCCTACTAACGTTTCTGAGCCAGTACCGATTTAAAGGTCAGCCCTGTGGATCTACACGGTCTGCGGGCGGGTTCGATAGAAGAAGAAGAAGAAGAAGAGGCATCTGTGGACCGTCAGTTGAGAGAGTTCCAGCTGATTCGTGTGACGACATTGTATGTAAACATTGGATACTTGTCCCAATCACACACGCTCGTGGACAGGTCTGTTTTTCTTATTTAGTACCTTTCAATTCAATACTCAAGCTCTGCAAAACATCGAACAAGGTCCTGAAGATGTGGTGCACATCAAGAAATAATCCAATCTCGCCAACAATAAACATACAGGTAGTGTTTTCGAGTGTTTTATCCTGGTCACGAGTCGAGGGAGGTCGCTTCCAAGGCCTATTTCTTTATGAAAGTATCGTTTTCTGTTAATTTTATATATCGCAGTCCCTTGACCAGATAGTGATTAAGCCAAATTTTGAGCTGTAAACATGCATACAATTTATAAGTGTTTCTCACATAAAATAAAACACAGATTCACCCACGTCCCATGTCTTAGTGTTCCCGCCATTGACAATAGTGACGTCATGGTAAACACGCCAGCCACATAAAATAACTTAGATAAGCTATATTTCTATGTTGTTACGTATTGATGAAAGTTCTTCAGTATCATACCTCTAAAACCAAGCAGATCCCAATGGATTGTAGTTTGAATAGGTTTCATCCCTGGAATTCAAATTTCTAAATTATAGCCTATTGATGGACGTAGACATTTTGTATGGTCTGCTGCGGAATCTATTTTCGTCAGCTGAGAATGCCCTAGACTAGTAAACACAGACGAATAAGGGGATTAATACAATATACTGTGTAAATGATACATCAGGAACCAGCACTTCATAATCATAATTTGTTCCCATTTTGCTCATCATCGTGAATAGCGGGACTAGGGATAGGGAGAATCTGTGCAGGGTGTAAATCGAGGCCGATTATCGTAGTGCTACTCAACTTCAACTTCAAAACTAGTGCTACCCAAAACAGAAAAAATGCGTTCGTCGTTTTGGATCCGACAGTTCTAGGCCTACAGTCACAAGGAATCGGGGTAGCATTCAAGGAGACTACTGCAGGACTTCTTCTTCTTACCTCTGACCGGGTATAGGCTATCCTAGTGTTAACTAGCCTATACCCCTTTGAAAGGACATTAGCCATTTAGCCTAACCTAACTACCTTACCTAACCTATCCTAGTATTATAGGTGGGGGCTGCCGCCCCCACACCCTCGCTTTGACTTAGATTTTTGGTGTATTTGTCTGTGAAGTGGGTATTTTTCAATTTGTTGATAACGAAAATCCTCCATGAGGACTATATGGAGAAAAATATGGCAAATCTATTGGTGCCTATTTTCCCTAATAAATTGTTTCTCATAACGTCGCACTAGTGTCCTTGAATATTATCGGAATCGGGACTCAATTTAGGCAAATAGGCCTAGGCCTACTAAATTTTTCAGAAAATATCAGATCATTCTGATGACAGATAGGCCTAGACCTAATCAGGCTAGCAGGGGTGATACAAGGCTGCACTGACACTGCCAGTCACTATGGCAGCAGCACTGGCGCTGCGGAAGTGCCAGAAGCTAGTGCCCAGTGGGTCAGTGGCAATGTCAAAGCAGATAGGCTGCCAGAGTCTAGAATAGTAGAGCCACATTATCACAATCAGTCCTACCCTAGGCTATACCAGTAAGTTAGGATTTTGTTAAGTTCACTAATTTTTCTGAGAAAATTGATATGAATAAGCTATGGTTTGAATTACATAGCCTAGGCTAATGTACCATAGAGCAGCGGCGGTCGAGTGGAGAGCACGCTCACATGTAAATCTGCTTGACCTGGGTTCGATCCCAGCCAAGGCGGACATTTAGTGGGTGTGATAGTAGCCTACGTCCTAGCGTTACGGTGTATAGGCTAGGCTATCATGTTCGCACCCAGCCAGGGGACACCTCGACTACGTATACAGAATAGCCTAACACACACAGTCACATACCAAAGCCATTCCAAATTTCCAACATCTTCCTCTATCTACAACACCCCTTCTCTGCTATCTACACTCCCAGCTGTAGGCCTATGGTCCTATTGTACTGTTTGATGGCGTAATGGGTTTCGAAATGTAAGAGGAAAAACAGCTTATTTTCATCACAAAATAGGCTATTAGGCTGTGGCACCGAAACAGCAATTTTACCAGGTAAGTTAGCCTAGGTTAACAAATTTTCTAGAGGAAATAGATATAGGTCTAGGCCTATAATCGTTTGAATACCATAGCCTAGACAAAAATAGGCCTATTTTCACCACAAAATAGGCTAGGCTGTGGACAAAACAGCAATTTTACCCAAGTAAAGTATACCTACCTTATCTTGTTCTACCTTGTTGTAGTTCAGGAACTTCAGGGACTACAGGTGTCTTCAACTTGGTAGTCCACCGCCTCCACACCTCTCCTCGATCCGGGTATACTGTAGGCTACAGAAGTTGGTCGAGGATCGAGTTTGATTGATCCAGCTTCTCTTGAGGTAGGACCGTGTGGAATGGGAGGCTCGTCTGGTAGTCGCTCCAGGAACTTGTCCCGCCTCCTCTTGAATGCCTCCACCGTGCAGTTCCGTCAGGTCACGAATGTCTTTTAGGAGACTATTGAATAGCCTCGGAGGCTCGGAGTCTCGGACCGACGTTCAGGAAGCTTGTAGCCTAGAGAGGAGGGTCTTGTGACGCAGGGAGGACGAAGGATTCGCCTAGGCTATAGCAAGTCCTCCCCAGTCGTGGCAGACGTTGGCTCTTGACGCCTCCTTTCTCTTCAGGGAGAGGGTTTGGTACTAGGCTAGGCTATAGCCTACCTTCAAGTATCTTCCATGTGAAGGCCTATACAATACAGTTTATACAGTACCGTTCCCTCCTCCTCTGTATAGTTCAGTTCAGTTGAAAGTACAGTACAATGTCAATTTTCTGGATGTTGCAACTGTAGGCCTAGTGCACTGCAATATTACTGGATAGTGATAGCATTAAGGCCAATGCCAGCAGCCGATAGTGTTGAGTGTTGAAGGAGATATGGTATACAAAGTACAAAGGAGTACAAAGGAAATCAAGCAACAACAGATCTAGTGACCCTTCTAGGTTGCTTGTCCTCCAAAACACTGAGGATCAAGTGTCCAAACAGTGGTTTAGAGTGGGTAAGGGAACATTGGAAAGGGAATTACTGCCCTGGAACTAATGTCCGTGGCAGGATTAGGAAGTTAGTAGGGGACAGATGGGTTAGTAACTGAGGGGGGGATAAAATAAAGTTATTCATTTACAAACGCAGTCAGTCGCGGGTTTGATGCGAGATATTTGTCTAGGCGGAGTTTAAATGAATCAACGGTGATGCAGTCTATAACGTTTCGGGGAAGCCCATTCCACAAGTTGACAACTCGATTGAAGAAGAAATTCTTAGATTCGTGTGAGTTAAGAGATTTACCAATAATTTTGCAACCGTTTCCCCGCGTGTAATTAGATTGGTCGCTAGTGAAGTACTTACTACAGTTCATATTGTGGATGCCTTTGATGATTTTGAACACTTGAATTAAGTCGCCTCTTAATCTGCGCTGGGTTAAAGGAAATAGATTTAATTCTCTAAGACGCTCTTCGTATGGTTTGTTCTTTAGGCTAGGTATCATTTTGGTAACTGTACGTTGAACTCGTTCTAGCTTGTTTATATCTTTTTGGTAATAAGGGCACCAGGATTGAACGCAGTATTCCAGAAGAGGGCGGACTAAGGAATTGTAAAGGGTTAGGATAACTTCTTTGGATTTATGCTCAAATGACCTGCCTATAAAGCCAATTATTTTGTTTGCCTTCTTAACAACTTCTGAACATTGTTGACTCGGTTTTAGGTTACTCGATATTGTTATACCAATGAGATAGGCCTAGCCTATAGCCACAGTCCCTTGCTATGTATGTTTATCAGCCTAATATTTGGACTTAACACAACACCAACACCCTGTAAGATTTTAAAAAGACCTCCGTCTACGTATTGTGAAAAACCTGTTATCCTCCGGCAAATTGTGGGGTTGAGTGAGTGAAGGGGGGGACAGTGAATGAAGGAGGATACATGTTTTTCATAATAGGTGTTGCTAGCCCCAAACGCGCGAGCAACTGTAAGATTATTCTATAACTCCTTATTTTCAACACTGCATACCTGGGAATCAAGTATTCTGAATATTAAAGGCACAATTAACTAAATATGAGTAAGCCAAAGCTCGATTTTCACCACAAATATTGGTTGCGCGGGAACTGACAATGTTATCAACTTATCTGATTCTCTCCCACTGTTGCTAGATTCGATCCAAAATTTGCTAAATTAAATCGGAAGATATTCTGAATACCGCATGATTCGTAGCAAAAAATGGTCACCACACAGCTTATAAGGGACTGGTATTTACCATTTAATGAAGTATTTTGATGAATAGTGTTTAATTATCTCTTTTTCAGACAATGAAACTTTCAGATATAAATGTTTTCCGCGATTCTGTATCGTTGGTATCGATCGCGTTAGTTCGACTTACTCCCTAGTGCTACCCTAGTAGCACTAAAGGCCGCGTCATGCAGAGGTCGACCGCGACCCAACAGTAACCCGAAGGCAATGACTTGCACTTTTCACCCGAATTCACCCGAAGTCCCCGAATGAGACTCGTACCCCGACTATGACTAGAAAGCAATTCGACTGCTACCCGAGGGACTCGAATGCGTCTCGAATACGAGTCGATGTTATCCCGTATATTACTCGAAACTAACCAGAAGTTGAACGGAATTGAATCGACCATGAGTCGAAAGCTAATCGACGGTGACCCGAGTAGCCGATACCAACCCGAGTTAAAACCGAATCACACCCGAAGTAACCCGACTTAAAACCGAATGAAAACCGAACCCCACCCGAAGTCAGGAACCCAACCGGAATGAAACCAGAATGTGGAATGGAGCGAATGCCTCCCACCCGCTAATATATGGGCCCGTGCGTGGGTGGCAGTGTACGATAATTCGGGCCGCTCCAACTGCACACAGGACTGCTTCACGTGGTTCCGCCCATCGGCTCGCGTTCGGGTTTGATTCGACCTGGCTTCGACTAGCCTTCGACTTACATTCTAGTCATTTGGATCACGATCGAGTAATCATGGAGTCTAATTAGAAATGTCGGACATGCATCGAGTCATTTTCTAGTAGTATTCGGGTATCCATCCAGTCATCATCCTGAAATTCGGGTCAGCATCGAGTAACAGTTGACTTTCGAACAAGTTTATGTAGGAATTTTCCACAGAGCATCGAGTCTAATTCGGGTTACGGTCTACATCATCGGGTCTAAGTCCACTTAGGTTCGATCAATCCTGGTATGAATCGGGTTAAATTTTTTGACTCGAAAGTGACCCGAATAGGTCGAATGCGATCAGAATATGGTAGAATGTAAGCCGAATACGACTCGAATGTAAATCGAAGGTGACTCGAGGATTTTGTAACGGTTTTTTGACCCGAACGCACTCGAGGATTTCCCAAAAGTTAACGCATACACTAACTTTTGGCCGACTCACGCGAACATTCGGGTGATGACCAGAGCATGACTAGAACGACTCGAACATACCAGAATCATACCCGATGTCGCCCGATTATCGGGCCGAATACACTCGAACCGCAAAAATTTGAACCGCAAAAATTTAACCGGGTTACTGTCGGGTCGCGGTCGACCTCTGTATGACGCGGCCTTAAGTCTAGGCGTAAATCGAGCGCCGTGTTCGGAATATGCTACAGCTAGAGCAATAGCACTAGGATAAAGATCCGATTGATGCAGATATAACATTTTTTTTTAGCATATCTACTCCAGCTGACTTATTAGAAAAAAGATAAATACCAATATTACAGTAATTGTTTGGGGTTGGTCCCTCTTTTATATGTCTTCTAGAGTAGTTCAATGTGCTGCTTAGAGCAATTATGCCTAGCCTTTGTTCTATATTTTATTTTGGATGGATAAGATATAAATGTGTATTATACACATATATTGGTGAGCCTTTTACTTATATTCTATGATAAGATTACAGTAGTAGGCTCGCTACTTCAGAGTTCAGTAGGCCTACTATTATCGGCAATGAGAAAAGCATGGTGTTTATGGGTTAATAGAAAAAGACCAAGAAAAACAGTCTGTGAAAATATAGCCTACCAATACTAGCGTATATAATAAACTCACTTGTAATATTAAGATAAGATAATATGTCACATTAATAAAGCCACGCACAAATTAAAATATGTAGCCTAGGTCTACACATAAAGGGGTTATAAGTGTTTCTTTTCAGGCATATATATGTTGCTTATTTTTCAGTCTGGTCTTAATCACATCGATTAATTGTCTCTTTGGTTTGATGCTGTTTCCCAAGGCAGCCTTTACTATATAGGCCTACTGTAGGCCTACATACCGTTATACGTACTGTAGGTTTAGGCTTACACTGTACGCATTTGCATGCACTATTTATTTGTCTGTGTCTGTCTCATTTATCTGTAACACAACACAATATTATATCGTATAGGCTATTGTACAGACCTATACATTTGGTTATTGAAATAAATGTACTTTTACTAGTAGGCAAGTGGTTCCATTAACCCTTTCACTACCGGGGATGCATGTTTTTTATCAGCTATATTTAGACCATTTTAGGCAGCTTAAGACAGATATGCGGTAGTAAAAGGGGTTAATTCCGATAGTTTGTAGGCTCATAATTAGCCACTTGCGAGTTTCGGTCTATAAGGAAGCTCAAGGTGTATAGACATTGATATTTTTCAGGAATAATGGGGTTTTGATAAAAGGAAATTATGTTAATATGGAATTAGTGTATTTATGCATGTACTACAGTCATATATTTGCTCGTATTTCGGCTAAAAATCTATGTTTAAAGCTTCAACTTCCTTATAGCCAGAAACGCAAAATTCTAATAAAATCGTCTATAAACAGCTAAAATCAAATATAGACGACGTCACCGGTAATGAAGGGGTTAATTAAGCTGGAAGGTGTAACTATAAAACGGAGATAGTGATACTAAAGAGATAGTTCAGTCTAAAAGTACGAAGAGGTGATTGAAGGATTGTTACATATGGCTCTCAATCAATCAATGTATATTCAACATATAAGGGAGAAATTAAGCTGCTTGCGGTAGGTAAAAGGAAATAGAGGTGTAGGCTAATTAAGTTAATGGGATAGTCCTATGTTGTCAACTTGTCAATGAGGAATTTAACTGGTTTATTATCAGTAAACCAATTTAATGAAGGCTAGTAGGCCTACCCTTTTTGCCTCCACAGCCCATTATCCTATTATAAATGCGCCAGTTACCTCGATCTCTTCCTCCGATAGACCTACGTACTCCAGCGATGGTAAGTTCTAGGTCTCAATTAAGTACCGGTAGTACCGTAGTTATCAAATGGTATGGTTCTTAGACATATGGAACTATAGGCTAATTGGCCAATTATCAGCTTATGTTGTTGCAAGCCCCAATCTCAACACATTGTGCGTGTGTTGAATTGTAAGACTACCTCGGAATGAGGAAGCACAGTCGAACCATTTAAGGAAAAGGAATAAAACTTACCATGCAAATATGACCGGAATTATATTTAGGAAGGTATAATTATGTCCATGGGTTTCAACACTTTAACTACTGGGAGAGACACAAGGAGCTGCAGCTGTACTCACTTCAAAGACGCAGGGAGAGATACATCATCATCTACGTCTGGAAGATTTTGGAAAAAAAGGTACCAATCCAAACATACAAGAGACTCAACACCAAAGGCGAGGGAGGCTGTGCTATGTGAGGACTACGCCGGGATCAACACAAAAAATCAAATCCCTGATCCATCACAGATTTACATACAATGGAACTAGACTGTTCAACTGTATACCAGCCCCTCTCAGGAACATGACCGGGGTGTCTCCAGACACCTTCAAGAAACACTTGGACATGTGGCTGGCCAAAATACCGGACCGGCCACCAACACCAGGATACCCCAGCACCAACTCCAACCGACTTCTGGAATGGAGAGTGGAAGAAAGGGAGCTGCCTGGTCGCAGTGGAGCCCCAGCTCAACTGTGTCACTAACGGACGGAATACAACTAAGTGTAACTAAGTGTAAGTGTAACCTCACCTATATAGTTTGTAGGCTATAGGCCTATACTTATAGTGTCAGTGTGTCAGCTTGCATTCCTTTCCATTAGGCTACAGCATTAGCCTATATAGGCCTATTGTGAAGCGCGAGAACACTGTCCTTTGTGGGTTCCTCCTGTATTGACATATATCGATATAAATTCGCGATCTATACCCTGTTCCAAATAGGTAGGCCTGAAATCTTGAACCCTATAACCTCTAGAACTCGAAAAGGGCTTGAACAAATGGACTGTGAATTCCAGCACCTATCACCTGGCTAACCCTTCCCAAATGGTAGAAATATTAACTCAATTGCTCAAATAGTTTGTGAGTTATAGAGGTTAATGTTCCAAAAGTTGTGGCCTACTTATTTGGAACATATAGGCCTACAATTATAGCCAACAGAGGTTTCATAGAAACGTCAATTAATTCGCATACACTATGCGATTAAGATTTTGGATTACCATGATAGGCGAGTAGATATCTAATATATATCAATGGATAGGCTTCAGTGGCTTTTAGTTATTGGTAGGCCATAATTTGTTCATATACTGTAATATATCATCGCTACCTAGCGCGACTGTGTGATGATCGATGCTTTATTTGATACCCTGATCCCATAATCAGTTCAAGCTCATTGCCATAATGCAATTCCAAGAAGAGAGACTCGGCCTATTTATCATTAAATTATGAATAATAGATACAAATAATTATATATATATATACAATTATAATCATAATGATTATAAATGAGAAACAAATAATGATAAGGGGAGGATCATATTGATAATATACAGGATCGAAATATATACAAGAGGGATACGATTCTATCATGGACTAAAAACTGATGCTCTAGGTCTATATTTGATATCAATTTGTTTGTATACCCGCGGTTTTACCTATAGTTTTCTAAGATGGTTTCCGAAATTCGGTTTCGATTGTGGAACCACACTATAGTGAATATTATATCAGTTTTAATAAGAATAGCCAGCATCTGATGATCATAGAGGTAAGCTACTATATGGTAGACCATTGTTTTTTAGTTTCTTGCCACTGTCATTCACTAATTAAGCTGAAACCGCCATGATATGCCTACGATTCGATTCTTCACAGCTTGGCTAAAACGCGTGGTTTAGGCTAAATATTTCGCAATAGGCCTAGATAGGCCTACTCAGAAATTGCATCATTTGCATGTCACAGAAAGATAGCCTAAGGTTACCATTTAGGCTATGGAAGGAAGGGTTTCTTAGGCCTAGCCTATTGGTTAATTGCAGTTTTGATGCCACTGACGATGAAACCGATTTTGTGGGGAAATAGGGCCTATATGAATGTCCTATGGTAGCCTATTTGATGTAGCCTAGCCTAGGCCTAAATAGGGCCTAAAAACAAAAATCATAGCCTATGGTCCAAAATAAAAAAAATAAAATAGAATAGGCCTAGGCTAGCCTACTAAACACCAACATTAATTTAGGCTAATAGCCTACCTTCATTAAGCTTCAACAGCAAAAAAGTAAGATAAATCTACAGTTATACTACCCCTATTTTGTCGCTATCCAGTTGGTACTAGGCTAATAGGTTAATATTAGTAGGCTAGTAGGCTAGACTTAGTATGCTTTGATGATGCGCGTGCGGCGGAAATGTATATTTGACTTGAAATAGATACAATGAAGTATTACAAACCTTCGGCAAAGTGAGACTCGTCCGTGGTTTGTTGACCTGGGTGTAGGCCTACAGTCGGTTGGGCCGTGGCGTAGCCTACTTATTTTTTGCCCCCTGCTGTCAATATATATGATGATGACAATAAGTCATGCGGGGGCAAAGCCCCCCTCATGGGGATTTTTTTTTCAGCAGCTTGTAATTACTTCCAAACACTATAGGCCTAGGCTATATTGATGACAATTAACACAGAAAACTATGGATTTTTTTTTATTTTAATAGGCCTAGGCCTACCACAAATTTTCCGAGTTTTTTTTATAAAAATATTTGTTCATTTACATCAATAGGCTATATAGTGTTTGTAATTAATTAGAAATCTCGGGAAAACCTATTTTCCCCATTAGGCCTATCGATCCATGTTGAGACACGTCCCCCGATAGTGATTTGAAAAGACATTAGCCTAACCTAACCTAACCTAGTATTATGGGTGGGGGCTGCTGCCCCCACACCCCCCCCGCTTGTTGAGTACTAATCCCTTAGTAAAAAAAAAAAAAAAAAAAATGGCTGTCGATTATACGAAGGTGAAAGAAAAGTCGATGAAGTCTACGGTGTTTACTCTGCAATCTTCAGCTTTGATTGTACATTGATAATGGGAAAGTACCGTATTGACAACCTTGTTACGAAAATTAAATTTTAGTACCATAGGCCTACTTTTATATTAGGTTTTTCCAAGGGTTTAACACATTTTCATATGATCTTTGGAGCTATCGATAACTGGAAGTACCGTATTGACAACCTTGTTACGAAAAAGACATTTTAGTACCATACTTTTTTATTAGGTTTTGCCGAGGGTTAAAACAAATTTTCTTATACTCTTTAGAGCATATAGATTCATTATTAATCTTCAAATATATCAACAAAATTTGTGGTATTAAAATAACATTAAACCAAAACTATATAGGCCTAAATCCATGGGAAAATTAGTGATATAAACAAATTCATCTATTTTTTCAGTTTTCGCGTCTGCTGAACCATCCAAAAACACGCTAAAAGGCATGTTTTGAAGGGGGGAGGTGGGGGAGGGGTAGTATAACTGTAGATTTACCGGTGCAATCCTTCTTGCATAGGCTAGTTATACTGGTAAGTTATTTAATTTGTCTGTGCACAAAGGAGACAAAAGGCAAAGCTGCATGCCTATCTACAGTACATGGTAATAAACACTGTAAAGCCCAAATTCGCCCGGGCTATAGATGGCGGTGACTCCTTTAGCCTATTTCATACTTATTTCGCTAAAATTGTGGGGTCTAAACCTAATTAGCCTACGCCTCCTACTGGCAACAATACATAGATGCTGGCATTGCTGATTTCAATGAGTCATTGGATGCTGAGGAGGGACAGAGCCCCCATAACCCCATTCACCCATTATGTAGGATATCTCATGGCACTAGTGAGAAGTGACGTGTTTGAAAATTGTTGGATATTGGATAGGCTAAATACGGTACTAATTTTTTGTTTTTTATTAAAAAATACCACTGCATATCTGAAATGCTGGGTGAACGAAGGGAATCTGTATTTAACCCTCCCGAAAACTCCCCAGGTTTTGAGATGCCTGTCGCGGGGTTCGAACCCTAGAGGAATTGTCCGAAAATTCCCCAGGTTTTGAGATGCCTAGCGTGGGGTTCGAACCCGGGTTAGTGATCTCCCTCAGTAGGTAACCCGGGTTAGTGACCTCTCTCAGTAGGTCAACCAGACCCGTGCACTAACCCCTTGTACTACCGCTGACATTCAATAGAATAGCAACCTTAGTTCTCCTTGAAAGAACCAGGTGATAGTCTCGTGGTGATTCACGTGATGGGTTTATTAGACTTCGCCATCAACTACTATTTTACGCTATTCCAGACGTCAACTCAGGTAGTACAGTATTGGGGTTGCGGAATTTTTGTGAGGGCATTAAATCAAAGAAAAACACAAAACAAAAATTGATGGTGCAATTGAGTTTAGGCCAAATTATCACATTTCCGGGTGGAAATGGTCCCCATTTCTATAGTATGGCCCTTAATTCCCTTTGCACTGTTGCACAACAGTCCTATAGATGGCTATATCATCAGTTATTCTGGAAAGCCCTCTGTGGTATAGCTTAAACAAAAGTTAAAAATACCAGTACCTGTATGAACAAGTTGAACATATATTATTTTCTTTTACATACCAGCAAACTGTATTCAGTGTATGTAATTGGAAAGAAATAGGGGTAATAAAAATGCAGTATCAGATTTCACTAGGGTATCTCATTCATTCATGACTCATAGGCCCTATCCATATTATATTGTGTTCATAAAAATCCAAAAAAAGTTTGGAAAGGATGTAGTATCTTGGTGTAATACCCTTTTTTGTATTACTCTGTACGCTCGCTATCACGTTCCCGTCCAATCTATTTTGACTTATGGGATAGAATAATAGGCTGAAGGAGGCTTTTCCTCCCAGTCGTCACCCCCCCCTGACTTATTGTCATTATCATATATTATATTGCCAGCAGGTGGCAAATAAACAGCCAAATAAGCAGTCAAAATAGACGGGAACGTAACCGTGAGCGTACCGGTACAAGTATTGTAAACAAACCCGATTACTACATCCTTCCCAATAATATACATACGGTACTGCACTGGTACCAGTAAATACGGTATGTCCCAGGATAGCCCATACCATAATATATTTCCTTAATATTTCAGTACAGGTAATTTCCAAAAAATTGTCTAGATAACATGAAATAGGCTAATATATTTTTTGCAGTGTATCTGAGCCAATTCAATGCCTTGAAAAGCCACAAAATGGCCTCTCTGACACCTTAAAATGTCAAAAAAATTCGGGGGGGCATGCCCCCGGACCCCCCTAGAGCTCGCGATTCGTCCGTGCAATAGCCTAATGCTACTCAATTTCAGAAAATAGTGCTACCCACTCCAGATTTATTTGCTTTGACACCCTGAATCTGTGAGACCTCTACCTCGTGTCATGTTTGTTGTGGTTACAGGTGACGCCAGCAGACGATGGGCCTAGCATCGTAGCGGAAAATAGTTGCCTATTTGCTTTCGAGTATTGTTATTATTATACATTTTTTCATATGAATTATGTCTAAATATCAGTGTCTGGTATATTTGTGGATAAATATATTCATATATAGTTTGGTTTATGTGAGTAACTCATATTTTTTATTCTGCCTCCGTAATTCACCTTTAAAGGCAGTCGACAAAACCGTCCTCGCTAGGGTTCATTAGTGACAAACAGTT
Source organism: Paralithodes platypus (assembly GCA_032716605.1). Classification (NCBI taxonomy): domain Eukaryota; kingdom Metazoa; phylum Arthropoda; class Malacostraca; order Decapoda; family Lithodidae; genus Paralithodes; species Paralithodes platypus. The sequence continues at coordinate 32,752,518 of CM064513.1, forward strand.
GCTATAGTCGATTTATTTGCAGCTGATGGTAAATTGCCATATATTCGTCTTAATTACTCGGCTATTACAAAGATTTTGAAGCGAAATATGTTGCTGATTATGAAAACTTGGCCATAAGATGATGCAGAGACATAGTAGTTTCATATTTTTACATTAGTTATTGAACAATCAACTGCTAAGGGGTTCAATTTAACCTCAGCTGGAAAATAACAGACCTTACCTTCCCTTCAACACATCAACAACAACAACATCAAGGGATATTTATATTAAGATGAGTAGATAAATGTTATGCCCTGATTTTATACAGGATTAACTTGGTATAGGTGAGTTCTGCAAGATTGGGTTATTTGATTTATTGCAAAATAGCCTACATAAAGGGAATCAACAGAGGACATAGATAATCTCGGATAAAGGGTTTGTAATACAGCTTTATTTTAATTAACACTCAGGTATATATAAGGTACGTAATAGAATTCGCACGAACAATAGATGTTGGAGCACTCGGATAGGTTATTGGACTTTTTATAATCTCTAGCACTTCTCGCGGATTTGGATAGAGTCTCACTTCCCACTTCCAACGTTCAGGTATTAATCTTCTGATCACATTACTTCAACGATACGTAGGTTACACGAATCACATGGGCTAGGTATCTCGTTAATTAACTCTGGTTCTTGATTCGGATAGACGATTTTATTGCATTGCATATTGTCAAACAATAGAAGCATGGTAACATCGCAAAAATGGCAGCTCGCTATTACACTCACATTCCCAAGTATGATGTTAACACGTATGATATCGCCACTTACTTAGACATAGTAAAGCCAGTGTTAGATTTGGCATTTCAAAATGACCGCGAGAAAATCGCCGTTGCATTATTGCACATTATGCAATTGGGAAAAGCCGTTTCCCAAATTGCTAAACAGGTAACGCCAAAGCTTACCTGGAACCAGTTTCGATCCCTCGTGATCCAGGTCTTAGGACCACTTTTGGGTTCCCTCGTCGACCCAAAAATAATAATAGTCGACAAGATCAAGTATGAAGGGGATATCAATGTGACCCTTATACAACTCTACAGATACGTGAGGACCACGTATAGCTCTCAAGATAACGAGCAACAAAATGAACTTTTATTCACCGCATTGCTCAACATCCTCCCACCCCACATCACCGCTCATCTCGACCTTTACGGCTCCTTCGAGGAACACATGCTCTCCATCAGGGAAAGGTGCCAACTCGACCAAGTAGTGTATAAAGGACACTCAGACGTCACCCTGGCCAAGGTATGTGAGCACGTCAGACCTCAACCTGGCGCTACCAACAACTCGAGTCCAAGGTCAGTTCACCCACATCCATTCACTCCCTCACATTCCCCCTTAGTAAATGAAGCTCCTGTAAAAATCTCACCCCCAGCCATGTCGAAACACCCTGTGAATCCCCTGTCCAACCCTAGGAAAAATAAAGTAAAAAAGAAAAACCCATATATTTGTATAATGCCCATTCTCCTACCCCATATTCTGCTACAATTATTTCAGTGAAAGCAATTCCGAATATGTGTTTGTGATTATTTACCAGAAACCTGAATCGCCCCCACTGATATTTTCTGTCTTAAGTATTACCCAACCAAGTGAACATACTAGACCAGTGAACCTAGCTACAGTTATTCCCTTTACGTTAATTCTTGGGAGATACCCATATCATTTATAAACTGCATCTTTGATTTTGAATCATATTACCAGAAAGTTAATTAACGAGATACCTAGCCCATGTAATTAGAAACCGACGTATCGTTGAAGTAATGTGATCAGAAGAATAATTCCTGAACGTTGGAAGTGGGAAGTGAGACTATCCAAATCCGCGAGAAGTGCTAGAGATTATAAAAGTCCAAAAGTACGCATTTGACTTGTCCAGTTTACCATTGTTTCGAATGCACATATAACCAATATTCTACCAGCTTTATTCTCCGAAAAACACTGGTAGAATATTGGTTATATGTGCATTCGAAACAATGGTAAACTGGACAAGTCAAATGCGTACTTTTGGCCTTTTATAATCTCTAGCACTTCTCGCGGATTTGGATAGTCTCACTTCCAACGTTCAGGAATTATTCTTCTGATCACATTACTTCAACGATACGTAGGTTTCTAATTACATGGGCTAGGTATCTCGTTAATTAACTTTCTGGTAATATGATTCAAAATCAAAGATGCAGTTTATAAGTGATATGGGTATCTCCCAAGAATTAACGTAAAGGGAATAACTGTAGCTAGGTTCACTGGTCTAGTATGTTCACTTGGTTGGGTAATACTTAAGACAGAAAATATCAGTGGGGGCGATTCAGGTTTCTGGTAAATAATCACAAACACTTATTCGGAATTGCTTTCACTGAAATAATTGTAGCAAAATATGGGGTAGGAGAATGGGCATTATACAAATATATGGGTTTTTCTCTCGATGTTGGGAGGGGGATAGGGGCTGAGTCTTTAAGTTTCATGGAGGTCTTGTGGGCAGGATTTTTTGGGGTGGCAACATTTGTTTTGTTTTTCTTGTTCTTAGGGGGTATTTTGTGACTGTTCTGTGAAGAGTTTTCTTTATTCACAGGCGAGGTTTGAGAAGGCTGAGGTGTTGTGGACGTTATTTTGCTCTGGCTCTGGGGATGCGAGGCTGATTCACAGTCTTGTGATTCAGGGTGCAACAGGATCCTCGAATGGACTTTTTCTTGGTGGGGTTTATGGACTCGGGGGGGGGGGGGGGGGGGTTGTCTTTGATTTTTTTTTTTTTTTTTTTAAAGATAAGTCGTTGGCCGCAATCAACTTGGGCCTGGAGCTTGTGGAGGAGGTCAAGTCCTAAATATCCGTCGTAATGTTGACAATCGGATGGAAAAACTATGAATTAATGGTAGCAATTGGCATGGGGTTCAGGGGTAGTCATGCTGAGAGGTTGTGTTTCACTCCGGATTTGCAAGGGAGTATCTCCGGCACTGATTAATTTGGATTTAGTGGGCAACAGTGCCCCAAATTTGCGGTGATGTTGGTAAAAAAAGGAATTGAACAGGCATGATCTAGCGGCGCCAGTGTCGATCAATAATCGGACAGGGATGTCCTTAATCATAACGAGATGATAAATAGGGGCAGTTCTGTCATTGAGGGCGTCCCCCGCCGAGGCCATCGTGGGCGGGGGAGAGTCTAAAAATCCTGGTGGTCTATTTCTGACTCTTCCAGTATGTCTTCTGTAGCTGCAGGGCTCATGAGGTGAGCAACATCCTCCTGCTCAAAATCATCAACATCTTCCTCAACAAACTCCTCCTCATTTACTGAAATGCGAGGTTGGTTTGGTCGGGATTTTGCGGAGTCGCGAATTTCATGAAGGGCACACTTTGGACTACACGCAGGAAAATCATAGGGGTTTATAATGACAAGAGTGGGGTTCTTACTTTGACTGCCGCTGTAGGCCTTGGTCTGGGGCTTACCTAATTACCACAGTCACCGTGAACACACACACGACGCGGGCATTATAGCTTACGTCGTATAAATAGGGGGGGCATGGTTGCTACATAATTAAATACATGACTGACATAATCATGATCTGATTTGTTGTGACATGGGAACTAAGGTGTCTTTAGATCACCGTCGTACCTACACAATGAAAGTATTATAGTCTGCATGGTTGTTACCTTAATTAAATACATACTTAGTCGGTACATCAAGAATGTCAAGGAGTAAAGTAATGTTGTTTGTATACTAGAAGGTTGTGATTGAAGAGACGTATAACATGTGGAGTTAAGTGTAAGAGAGAAAAACGAAGTTGGTGATAATTATAGTTATCCTTCCCTGTGGCGCCGGGTCACTTCGTTCTTGGGGATCACGTTGGGGATGGGGATTTTGCTCCCGGGAATTTTGTTTCTGGGGTATATTTATGCCCTCTATTGATTCCATTTGTGTCCTGTGCATGAAGTCCCATAACCCAATCCTGTAGAACCCACCTATACCAAGTTAATCCTGTATAAAATCAGGGCATAACAATAAATTGTGTGAAATCAAGGGATTTCTCCATAATGATGAGTAGATAAATTTACTGTTCTTTTCCATTACATTGTAGGCACCAATCGATCAGGGCTAGACCCAGGTGAGGTTATAGGCATGTGATAAAGAGTCGCTGGAACTCCTGTTTCATTTGCTTGGCCTCTCTTACTGATTTTCTTTGTGCCTCATTAACACTGAGAGCAATCCAGCTAGGTCTCACAAACACCTCCTCCTATCCACTTCACTACACTAAACATGCACACTACACTTCATTCCTCCACACCAAAATTAAAACCAAATTATGAATTTTAGCCCAGCCTCGGAGTCCCCAGGGGGGGGGGGGGACCATAAATGCCCCCTCACCCGCCCGACCTTCCCCTGACGACCCCACAAATTACCTGGACCTCGGCCTGTTACTCTTTCTATTAATTTCTGCATCATTTGCTGACTTTCCTCTAATTTTCACTCTGTTGAACACCATCTCTCCTACAAACCTGATCTTCTTTTCCTCACCGAAACTCAGGCATCTGATGCAACATCCAGCAGCCCCTTCTCTATATCCTACTTTCTCTATCCTAGTTTCAAAGCCAAAGGCGGATGTTGTTCATATGTGCACAACAAACTCACTTGCTCTCGTGTTCCCGATTTCGGCTCCTCTGAATTCTCAACTTTATGGCTCAAACTTTCCTGTCATTCTCTTACTAAATATTTCTGTGCTGTCTATCTTTCCCCTAACTCTACCAACTTTCCCAAATTCTTTGACTATCTAAACTCTACAGTGGAACACATTCTATTCATTTCTCCTTTCTCAGAAATCTCCATCTTAGGAGATTTCAACGTTCACCACCACCAATGTCTTCTCTCACACTACTGACTCACCTGGTGAACAAGCCTACGTCTTTTCTATCCTAAATGACCTAGAGCAGTTAGTTCAGCAACCCACCCGTATCCCGGATCGCCTCGGAGATCGGCCCAACATTCTTGACTTGTTTCTAACTTCTAATCCTTCTTATACTGTCGATCTTTTCTCTCCTTTGGGCTCCTCCGACCATGAACTTATCTCTGTCACCTGTCCTATCTCTCCAGTACGGCCACCCGATCTTCCTAGCCGGCGGCGCTTGTGGCACTTTGGCGCTGCTGACTGGGAGGCTCTCCGGCAATACTTCTTTGATTTCCCATGGAATGATTTCTGCTTCCGTGGCGGGAACCCTCGGAGAGTGCTGAACGCATTACCGAGGTAATCCTATCGGGCATGGAAGCATACATTCCATTCTCTTTCTCTCAGACTAATGCTAAAAAATCTTGGTTTACTCACGCCTGTTCTACTGCTGTCCGCAATAAGGAGGAAGCATTCAAACAGTACGGACGCCTTAAAACTCAAGACTCATTCTTCCTATGTTTCTGCCCGGAATCAAGCCAAATCTGTTCTTCGACTTGCCAAGCACTCTTTCATCAATAATAAATTCACTGAACTATCCAACTCTAGCTCTTCCCAAGCTTTCTGGCATCTAGCCAAAAACCTCTCCAACAATTTCTCTTCCTCGTCTTTCCCTCCCCTTTCCCACTCTGATGGCACAACCATCACTTCTTCCTCTGACAAAGCTAAACTCTTCACTCAAACTTTTGCTAGAAACTCCACCTTGGATGATTCCGAAGCTATACCTCCCTCTCCACCCTCCTCTCTCTTACTTCTCTGTCTCCGCACAGGACAACCAGGAAGGAGGACCGAAGACAGCGAGGGCGGCAACCTGCGAAGGAATTAAATGCTAATCTGTCAAGAACCGCGAATTTGGATAAAGCTCCACCAACACGACCCAAATTCAAAACCGCCAGGGATAACGACCGAGGACCGATGTCAGCCATGAATGTAAATTTAGATCCGATCAGAACCAAAAATTTGATTAAAGAACGTTCTGTGAGTTCTAAAACCGCAACTTTAAAGGTTTTCTATGCAAACGCTCGTAGCATACACAATAAATTTTCAGATTTAGAGGAACTAGTGTTTACTGAAAATTATGATGTGATTGGTATAACAGAATCTTGGCTCAATACAGTAGATAGAGACTTTTTAGCAGAGTATTCACTTCCCGGTTATGTAATGTTTGAGAAAAGCCGAATAAATAAAAATGGAGGTGGCGTTTTATTTTATATCAAAGAAAGTCTTAACCCGACCCTCTTGTCAAAACCTCAAATTGTGAACGTCGACACATCTTTTGTGCTAATAAAGAATAATAAAGGTACAAAAATAATACTTGCATTAATATACAGACCTCCAGCTCAATCAGTGCAAACTGACCGAGAAATTTATGAACAAATTGCAGATGTAAGTAACTCACAAGATACCGTATTTTTTGGCGACTTTAATTTACCTGTGACCAAGTGGGGCGATACTCTTACTTCACACTCCGGACATGACTTGTACACGAACTTGCAAGAGAGTTCGCTTTATCAATTTGTTCGAACACCGACCCGTGGTAATAACGTTCTTGACATTGTACTTGCAACAAAAGAAGAATTAATAGAGAATTTGAATGTTGGTGATGAATTCAGTAACAGCGACCATCGTACGATAACTTTCACTTTAAACTTTACTAGTAACGAACCAAATAGTAGCATCGAAAAAGTCCCTAATTTCAAGAAAGCAAACTTTCATAAACTTAGAGCTATGTTTAAAGAAACTGACTGGAGCTTTTAATTAACAATAACGACATAAATACATCTTGGAAGTTATTCGAAACCACTTACCTAAAAGCAGTGCAAGACTGCATACCATCGAAAATACGGCGTCCAGGCCATAATAATAAGCCCAAATGGTGGAATAAAGATATTTCAAACTGCCTGCTTGCTAAAAAATTTGCTAATGATAGATTAAAATCCTCACAAAATGACGAAGAACGGGTGAAATTTGTAGAGCTACGACGCAAAGCCAAAAAGTTAATTAAGCAAAGTAAAAAGACCCTAGAGTTACATATTGCGAATCAAAGTAAAACAAACCCGAAAGAATTCTATAGTTATATCAGAAAGAAAAAAGTAGTTACTTCAACTGTTGGACCGTTAGTCGATGAAAATGGAGAATACACCAAAGACGAAGTACAAATGAGTAATGCCCTCAATACCTTCTTTGCATCAGTTTTTACAACAGAAGACCTCAGTGATATCCCTACACCATCGCCGATTCAGATTGATAATTCAGATGTTCTAAGCAATATCACCGTTACAGAGAGAGAAGTATTGAATTGTTTAGATAAACTCAAGGTAAATAAAACGCCTGGACCTGATATAATCTCGCCTAGAGTTCTAAAGGAAGCTAAGGATGAGCTCTCCAAACCACTGACATTACTATTCAATAAATCCTTGCAGTCTGGAACTATGCCTGATCAGTGGAAGATAGCCAACGTAACACCGATATTAAAAAAAGGCAGCAAATCCCTACCCAGTAACTATCGTCCAATTAGCTTAACCTCAGTTGTATGTAAAATGCTAGAAACGGTCATAAGAGACAGACTCGTAAATCACTTAGAGGAAAATAACATACTTAAAGATACTCAACACGGCTTTCGTAAAAAACGTTCCTGTTTAACAAACCTCTTAGACTTCTTCCACGATATCCTCAACCTCTACCATGAGAGTAAAGCTGTAGATATTATATACCTTGATTTTCAAAAGGCCTTTGACAAAGTTCCCCACAAACGTTTACTGCTAAAACTAAAAACGCATGGAATACAAGACGGTGTGTTGAAATGGATAGAAAATTGGCTCAGCGACAGAAAGCAAATAGTCATAAATGGTAAGGCATCTAAATGGACCAATGTAAGTAGCGGGGTACCCCAGGGATCGGTACTAGGACCAATTCTCTTTCTAATTTACATCAACGACATAGATGAGGGTCTCACCTGTACAATCTCAAAATTTGCTGACGATACAAAAATTACAAATAGCGTACTCTCAAAAGATCAAGTTGACGTTATGCAACACAATCTAGATAAATTGTCACATTGGGCCCAAATTTGGCAAATGAGTTTCAATGCGGATAAATGTAAAGTACTACATATCGGATACCTAAATGAGAAAGCAAACTATTCGATGAATGGCACTCAGCTTAAGAATGTAAACAGAGAAACCGATCTGGGAGTAACAATATCGAGTAACCTAAAACCGAGTCAACAATGTTCAGAAGTTGTTAAGAAGGCAAACAAAATAATTGGCTTTATAGGCAGATCATTTGAGCATAAATCCAAAGACGTAATCCTAACCCTTTACAATTCCTTAGTCCGCCCTCTTCTGGAATACTGCGTTCAATGCTGGTGCCCTTATTACCAAAACACATAAACAAGCTAGAACGAGTTCAACGTAGAGTTACCAAAATGATACCTAGCCTAAAGAACAAACCATACGAAGAGCGTCTTAGAGAATGAAATCTATTTCCTTTAACCCAGCGCAGATTAAGAGGTGACTTAATTCAAGTGTTCAAAATCATCAAAGGCATCCACAATATGAACTGTAGTAAGTACTTCACTATCGACCAATCTAATTACACGCGGGGAAACGGTTGCAAAATTATTGGTAAATCTTTTAACTCGCACGAATCTAAGAATTTCTTCTTCAATCGAGTTGTCAACTTGTGGAATGGGCTTCCCCGAGACGTTATAGACTGCAGCACCGTTGATTCATTTAAATTCCGCCTAGACAAATATCTCGCATCAAACCCGCGACTGACTGCGTTTGTAAATGAATAACTTTATTTTATCCTCCCCTCAGTTACTAACCCATATGTCCCCTACTACCTTCCTAGTCCTGCCACGTTAGTGGCAGGGCAGTAGTTCCCTTTCCAATGTTCCCTTACCCACTCTAAACCACTGTTTGGATACTTGATCCTCAGTGTTTTGGAGGACAAGCAGCCTAGAAGGGTCACTAGATCTGTTGTTGCTTGATTTCCTTTGTACTCCTTTGTACTCCTTTGTACTTATGCCTAATATCCTAATCTCTTCTAAAGATGAACTTTCTACCCTCTCTGGGCTTAATACTAATAAGGTGTACGGTCCGGACGGTGTTCCTACTGTTGTACTCAAAAACTGTGCTTCCATGCTGACTCCCTGCCTAGGCAAACTCTTTCGTCTCTGTCTATCCTCTAACGTCTTCCCTTCATGCTGGAAGTTTGCTCTCATTCAACCTGTCTCAAAGAAGGGTGACCGCTCTCAACCCTCCAACTATGGTCCAATTGCTCTCATCTCTTGTATTTCTAAAGTTTTTGAAACTATTCTTGCTTCCAAATGTCTTAAGCATTTCTCTTCTCATAATCTGCTCTCAGATCGCCAGTATGGCTTCCTTAAGAGTCGCTCTACTGGTGATCTTTTTTCATACCTTACTAACTCTTGGTCATTCTCCTTTCGGGACTTCGGTGAGACTTTTTCTATTGCACTAGACATATTGAAAGCCTTCGATAGTCTGGCACAAATCTTTAATTTCTAGACTACCCTCCTTCGGTTTCTATCCCTCCATCTATGCCTTTGTCTCTAATTTCCTCTCCGGCCGTTCCATAGCTGCGGTTGTGGATGGCCATCGCTCACTTCCTCACCCTATAAACTCCGGTGTTCCTCAGGGCTCTGTCCTATCTCCTATTATCTTTCTAATTTTTATAAATGACCTCATCTGTACCTCAACTCCCATCCATTCATAAGCAGACGACTCAACCTTACACTACTCCATTAGTTTTTCAGAACGCCCAAGCCAGCAATTCCTCAACGACAAACGGAATGAAGCCATAGAACACTTAAATTCTGATCTAACTACTATCTCCAATTGGGGCAGAGAAAACCTTGTTACCTTTAATGCTTCCAAAAGCCAATTTCTCCCTCTATCTACCCGTCAGGAACTTCCTGCGGACTATCCTTTATTCTTCAACAATACAAAAATCAATCCTTCATCTTCTCTCAATATTCTTGGTATCTCTTTTTCTTCTGCTCTCAGTTGGAAGGACCATATTACCAGTCTTGCTAAGGCAGCCTCCCAGAAGCTGGGTGTGCTCAACCGCCTTAGGGGGTTCTTTACCCCTGTACAGCTTCTTGCTCTGTACAGGGGCATAGTGCGTCCTTGTATTGAGTATTGTTCACATGTGTGGGGAGGTTCCTCTCACACCGCTCTCCTAGACAAAATTGAAAGGAAGGCCTTTCGTATCATTAATTACTCCTGTCCACTCACCAACTCTCTGCAATCTCTCTCGCTTTGCCGCAATGTTGCATTTCTCTCGCTATTCTATCGTTACTATAATAATCAGTGTTCCTCGGAGCTTTCCCAGTGTATACCACCTTCTTTACGTAGGGCACGTGGTACCCGTCTTGCAACACAATCCCACCCCCACTCTGTGCAACTCTCCAACCCTATGACTTATGTTCCTATGACTTAAATTGCTTCAAACTCCGTGTGTCCAGGCATTTTGGCTCGAACGTCCCTTGATTTTGGCCCTGTCACTCTTTCAACTTTGGGGGAGGCACTCGCTATAGGCAGTTCTGCCTTTTGCCTCCCTCACTCACATAGAAAAAAAAAATGGCTCAAGCTGGCAAGAGGTGATTTATTCAACCAAGATCAGGTTTATTTCCATATGTATTTGTGACAGAAATATTACCGGACCGGTACCATGTACGAATGTGTAATGTGAGGTGTCTTATGTTACAGGCCATTACTCGTAATGTCTTCTAAACACAAAACTTAATAAGCTAACGGTTCATTTTACGTATATTTCGACGTATATTAATCAAAAAGTAGGGAAAATACCTTGCAGATAATAAAGCCACCTATAAGGACCCCACAGTAATTTTGATATATACTGTATATATATATATATATATATATATATATATATATATATATATTATTGAAGGACGAAGCCTCAAGAAACCTTGAAAAGCGCAATTGCTGATTCGCGTCCCCCCACATTCCACAGCAAGGCAGACAACAAGGGAAGGAAAGAACACGTACAGTACCCCGAGTGCTCAGGCAAGTATGCCCTCTCTCCTTACCTCTCAGAATTTTGAGTTTTTCCAGGATCACAGAATAGATCGGTAAGCAGAGCCACAGCTCTGATAGGCCCAGAGAGGTCTCATGGCACTCCAGTACCTGTGTCAGCAGCCAATGAGAAGTCAGCTGGAACCACAGAAGCAGTTCTTTGATCCGGGAGTGAACCTTATAAGCCCTGGTTCCTGCAGCAGTTCGACTCTCCACCACCACTGCGCCTATAACACCAGAGTTCCTGCCAACAACCAGGGATGCTCAGTTGCTCACCACCACCTGTAATTGCAGGAGAAGCTGAGGAGGGGATGGTGACTTTCTGGAGGAGTGTGGTAGAAGCTGGTATGGGGGAATTCACCTGGGGGATCATGCTCTACCAATCCACCCCGTCCCATGACTCCCAGTAGACCCTTCGTCGGGAGTTGCTGTCCTCACCTCAGAGATACCATCGCCCTGAATCAAGTCATCATCTTAAGACCAGGGAGATACAGAGGCAACAACATTGCCCTGAATTTGTCATAATCTCCTTAACCCTTTCGTTGCGGGTGACGTTCTGGAACGTCCTGGCAAGTTACAGCAATTTCCAGGCTTTAAAAGCCCGTAAAAACCGTAAAAATCGAGTGTCAGTGGGCGGGAGCGTGAGGGGTCCATCTCCGACCCTCAGAGCACCGAGCGGCTCACTGAGGTTGACTGTGTCTCCCGCGGGTCTCTCTCTGTGTCTCCCAGCAGTGTAGCCAAGCGAGCGAGTGTTACATAATAGCGGGTTTCCCGCGTTTCACTGGCACTACTGCGGGTGAACCAGACCACGTACGGGGCCCGTTCTGGTGTCATTTTGAAGCTATTCTCGCCTAGTTTTTGGCAGAATACACTTCATTTAATGCAGATGCTTGATTTATCATTCAGGAGTGCCTGAATATGCCCTAAATAGCCCAAAAATGGCCGCAGCCAAAGGGTTAAGACCAAAGAGAGATAAGACCATCAATGGGGGATAAACTCCATCATCTCCTTCGCCTTCACCTAGACCAGCAGCCTCTCCACCCACTATGGCACTGCTCGACACATGCTCTACAGGAGACCTGAAACTGGTGAAAACTTAAAAAACAGCAAGTTGAACCTTTTACTCTTCTACTTTGCTCCCTATTTAATCCTTTTCTTTTGTTCTGCATGATTTTAATCTTGGGTTAATATACATAGCTACATATTTGTGTAGGCTACACTTGGCTTAATAATGGTACCTTTTGTTCTTTGACACTTCCTTAGTAAGGTATCTTCAACAAGCATTTGTGTAAAGTATGGTACGGTAGCTAAGTACAGGAAATAGTCGATAGGCCTGTTCCCGAAATCACACTAATAAATGGCTATTAAATGACATGGGAACTCAGTGACCAAAATTATATTATAAGGAATAGTATAGCCTACCGGTATCCTCAACAATAAGAACAATATGTTGTAGCCTAGATTATAATAGTGGCTAAAGCCTAAACGCATTCTCTGATGGTACCGTACCAAGTTTCACTCTGGTTCTTGGGCAATACAGTTTATACTGCTAGTTTTCCTATGTTGGCTATGTGGAATGGAATGTTTAAGCCTTAACTAATATAGAGGAGATAACAGAGGGAGAGAGAGAGAGAGAGAGTGTGTGTGTGCGGGACTGCGCACGCATGGCAGGTAATTTAGGCCTTTGGTAGTGGCAGAAACACAGCATAATAAATTAGTAATTTTAGACGTACTAAAAATAGGACTAGACCACATAAGATACCGCTTTGTGAAACACCACTACAGTTGCCTCCTACAGAAGTACCTGCTGCAATATTGCATGATAAACTTTATATAGTGAACATTAGCCTATACTGTACGGGGGAACACATTGATTCGGGCATGTTTTTTTTTAACATATTTCATCAGCGTGTCGGAAATGTTCAACGAATTTAGTACCGTAAGTACGACCTTTAGCCTAATTGCATGAAATTGTATAACCAATATACTGTATAGGAAGAGTATATGATGTCTACTATATATAATTATACAGTTTATATATACTGTATATATACCGGTATATATATATACTGTATATATATATATATATATATATATATATATATATATATATATATATATATATATATATATATATATATATATATATATATACGGTATATATATAATTATATATATATAGATATTGTTTTGTTCTTTGTGAGTGAGGGAGACAAAAGGCAGAACTGCCTGTAGTGAGTGCCTCCCCCAGAGTTGAAAGAGTGACAGGGCCAAAATCAAGGGACGTTTGAGCCAAAATGTCTGGCCACACGGAGTTTGAAGCAATTTAAGTCATAGAAAGAGGGAAAGACTGATTCTGGGAGAGAGTTCCAGAGCTCAGCAGTTGAATAGAAGAAAGTTTGAAAATACCGTATTACTCATGGGTTGGAGAGTTGCACAGAGTAGGGGTGGGATTGTGTTGCAAGACTACGGGTACAAGACTACGGGTACTACGTACCCTACGTAGAGGAGGTTGTATACACTGAGAATTTCCCAGTGGAAAAGCTCTGAGGAACATTGATAATTATAGTATCGGTAGCGATAGAATAATGAGAGAGATGCAATATTGCGGCAAGGAGAGAGAGATTGCAGAGAGTTGGTGAGTGGGCGGGAGTTAATGATACGAAAAGCCTTCTTTCTACTTTGTCCAGGAGTGGTGTGTACTGTATATATATATATATAATTATATATAGTTATATTACTTATATATTTATTTACTTATAACTTACAATACCGGTACCAACAAAGTCAACCCTCTATCTACCCTTTTGTACTTTAAAACCACCATTAATTATAATATAAAAGCACCACGCTATCCCCAAATACTGAAGAAGGTGGAGGAAGAGGAGGGTAGTGGTGAAGGGGGAAGAGGAAGAGGATAGTGGTGAAGGAGGAAGAGGAGGAGGATAGTGGTGGAGGAGGAAGAGGAAGAGGGTAGTGGTGGAGGAGGAAGAGGGTAGTGGTGAAGGGGGAAGAGGAGGAGGGTAGTGGTGAAGGAGGAAGAGGGTAGTGGTGGAGGAGGAGGGTACTGGTGAAGGGGGAAGAGGAAGAGGGTAGTGGTGGAGGAGGAAGAGGAGGAGGGTACTGGTGAAGGAGGAAGAGGATGGTAGTGGTGAAGAAGGAAGAGGAGGGTAGTGGTGAAGGAGGAAGAGGATAGTGGTGGAGGAGGGTAGTGGTGAAGGAGGAAGAGTAAGAGGGTAGTGGTGGAGGAAGAGGAAGAGGGTAGTGGTGGAGGAGGAAGAGGAAGAGGGTAGTGGTGAAGGGGAAGAGGAAGAGGATAGTGGTGAAGGAGGAAGAGGAGGAGGGTAGTGGTGAAGGAGGAAGAGGGTAGTGGTGGAGGAGGAAGAGGAAGAGGGTAGTGGTGGAGGAGGAAGAGGGTAGTGGTAAAGGGGGAAGAGGAAGAGGATAGTGGTGAAGGAGGAAGAGGAGGAGGGTAGTGGTGAAGGAGGAAGAGGGTAGTGGTGGAGGAGGAAGAGGGTAGTGGTGGAGGAGGAGGGTAGTGGTGAAGGAAGAGGAAGAGGGTAGTGGTGGAGGAAGAAGAGGAAGAGGGTAGTGGTGAAGGGGGAAGAGGAGGGTAGTGGTGAAGGAGGAAGAGGATAGTGGTGAAGGAGGAACAGGAGGGAGGTAGTGGTGGAGGAAGAACAGGAGGAGGGTAGTGGTGGAGGAGGAAGAGGAGGAGGGTAGTGGTGGAGGAGGATAGAGGTGGGGGGTATTGAAGGAGGAAGAGGAGGAGGGTACCGGTACTGAAGGAGGAAGAGGAGGGTAGTGGTGGAGGAGGAAGAGGTGGAGGGTACTAAAGGAGGAAGAGGAGGGTAGCGGTGGAGAGTACCGGTACTGAAGGAGGAAGAGGAGGGCAATGGTGGTGGAGGAGGGTAGAGTTGGAGGGTACTGACGGAGGAAGATTAAGAGGAGGAGGGTAGTAGTGGAGGGTGCTGAAGGAAGACGAGGAGGGTAGTGGTGGAGGGTATCTTTCAATAAGGGTATCATAATTCCAACGTAAATTTTACAGGCATACAACCATGTACAACACAAGATGAAATTAACTTTGCAATCGCTATAATCAATTCGTTTGTGCAATACTGGTTTTAAATACAAATAATGTATATTATCTGGGCCAATACCACAATTGAGGTCAGATATTGCTGCAGATACATAATAACTATTAACCTTACCCAATATCTCACCGTCACATACATTTTTTCACCAATTTATATATCATGAAGTCATCATCATTCTGGCATTTACAATCATCATATACATTTTTAAACTTATTGGAAAACTTTCTATCCAATTTGTGACCTCTGTATCCTAGCATACTCACATTTGACAGTAGCCTGCAATGGGGCACTTTGTCTAAGTAAAGGATGTCTATGGCTCTACTTTTGTCATACTCACTCAACATTTCATGGACAAATTCTAGCAAATTGGAAAGACATGATCGGTGTCCCCTGAATCAATGTTGGGAATCTGTAATTAAATGGTGGATTTCTTGGTAGTCAACTATCTTGTCTACTAGTATCCCTTCTAAGAGAGAGAGAGAGAGAGAGATGTTGTTGTTGTTGATGTGTTGAAGGGAAGGTAGCAACTGAGCGTCACTAATGAACACTAGCGAGGAAGGTTTTGTCAGGACTGCCTTTAAAGTCTTGGAATTCTTCCCGATTTTTTAAGGAAATTAATTGTGCATTGTATCACACTCTGCCTTTTCTCTGGGGTCACGTCTATTGCTCCTAGTAGAAGGGGGATGGTTATGTTTCTGATATTCATCCTGTTTATGGGGTCTTTCAGGATTGTTCTCATTGAGTGGAATCGTGGGCAATGTAGGAGAAAATTAGTGATGGTGTCTTCGGTGTTTCTGCACCAAGGACAGTATGAGTCCGGGGCCAATTTGCTCACTGCTGATAGTGTGTGGATGTCATGGGGTAGGGGCTCAATGGAGGTTAGCTGGTGTCCTAGTTTGGGTGCCTCATCCGCGATTGTGTTACCTTTAATGCCAACATGTGAGGGGATCCATTGTATTTTAATATTTCTGGGCGAGTTAAGTGTCGTGATGAGGATATGTTGTATGTTTTGGACTATGTTTCTATGCGATTCGGGATTGGGTGAGAGGAGTAGATGGAGTGAAGATTGGGAATCTGTGTATATTACTATATTCTGTAGTAGAAGATGTGATTGACAAAACTGGAGTGCTTTTTGGATTGCAAAAAGTTCTGAGGTGATGTTAGAGTGGGTGGCAGCGAGTTTCCATGGCTGGCAGATACTTAGCTCTTCATAATAGACGGCTGCTGCAGCTGATGGGGGGGATGGGATGTATGAGCCGTCTGTAAAGATTGGGGAGTGGTTTGTGAATTTAGTGTGGTGTAGTTCGTTGAATAGGTGCTTGGCTTTGGCGGAGTCCTGTATTTATTGAAGGACGGATGAAGAGTTGTGAAGATCATGTTGGTTAGGGTTATTCACGGGGGGACTGGTGGAACTGGGGCTGTGGGTGCTGAGTGGATTGTGGTGCCTGTCAGTTTTTGTAATGTGTGAGCCGAGCGAGAGATGAAGGATGTTCGATATCCTTGCATGTTTATGGGTCTGTTTGTCAATTCTCTGGTGACAGGCAATTGTAGGGGATGGTTTTCTGGTAGCTGGGAAGGTTTCAATAGACATTTGATGTCTGTCAATTGTCTGGTACGATTAAGTGGCAGTAAACCTGCTTCAGCGTGGAGGGAGACTATTGGCGATGAACAGAATGCTCCCAGCGCTATTCGCTATTCGAAGGGCTGAGTTTTGGAGAGAGAGAGAGAGAGAGAGAGAGAGGGAGAGGAATATTGTCAACAAAGCAATGCATATGAAAAGGTCTTGCCCCTCTTGCCCTCGCTCTCTCCCCCCTCTCTCTCTCTCACACAATACTACTCCCCCACTCTCTCTCTGCCCCCTCCCTCGCTCTCATCTCTCTCTCTCTCTCTGGGTTACTGTTACTATTTCATTCACTGTAACATATATATACCGGTGTGTGTGTATGTATATATATATATATATATATATATATATATATATATATATATATATATATATATATATATATATATATATATATATATATATATATATATATATATATATATATATATATATTCACCGGTACCGGTATATATACATTTATATATATAGGCCTACCGGTATATGTATATCTTTTTATATATATATATACCGGTATATATATATATATATATATATACTGTATATACGCGAAAGTATGTTATTTGCTGTTAATTTACTTTTTTTTTATAAGTACCGGTACGGTAATACTTATTTTTATCATTATTCTTAAAATTGTTTCTTATTACACATACACACATACACACAAAGATAGATAGATAGATAGTTTATCGGCCACAGCTAACATTTTTACAATAGAATATAATACACACTTTACAAAATTCGAATATCACAAATTTATAATTTTAAACTACAACTGTAAACTTTTTCACATTATAGCATACACAATATCGTGAACCACTTTACATGTAACATCAGGCATAAACTGGTCTGAGAATAGATTATCTATGATTTCGAAGTTATAAGTGCGTCTTATATGTTGTGTGAGTGAACAATTCCGGACTATGTGTCGTTCTGTTTGTATTTCACCACAAATACTGTACACAGTCTTTCTTCTAGAGGCAAACGCCCCCTGTCTCACACGCTAATAAGGAATGACCACTCACGAAACCTAGTGAAAGATACCGTACTCGGTGAATTTCGTTTATGGCATATTTATTCTTGTAAACAAATGGTACTGAGATGTCTGGGTTTATTTCTTTATACCCGATACGTCTTTCACCTTGGAGATTCGTTATTTTTAATGCTAGATGCCACCCTCTGCATGGACACGCATACATTTACTACATTCTTAGATAACAAATCCTTTATTTGCCTGCTTGTAATAGTATTTGTGTTGGTCACAGTTTTAATAACAAATTTGAATGGATCATCAGTATATTCAGCTCTTTCCTGCCACATTGCATGAAAAACATTGTGTTGCTTGAATTTAACTAGGTCTTGTAAAGGTGGATATCCTGACTCAATGTAGCAAATATCATGACAAGTGGTTCGTCGTCTCACACCGAGTAATTGTTTCAGACACCAGTTATACAATTTTATCATATGTTTCATATCAGCGCATACCCAGAACTCACAACCCTATAGGGCAGCTGATTAGGAACCATGTTTGGCCTAATTGTGCACTTTATGACTAAAGCATTGTACTTTGTACACAGATACTAGGACCCAATGGGAACTTTTTAAAAGGTGGAGGGAATCTGTATCTTCATGCTGGTGCCTGTGGCAGCCTTTTTTCAATTAATTTCCATTAGAGTTCTGAAAGACTGATTTTTTACCCAAACTGTATACCGTGATAGAGATGTCAAACTAGTCTCAAATGACTCGTCTGGACAAGGGAAACACATTATATTCAGACAATGTTTGGCTAATGTTGACCGTTTGACTTGGTGCATTATAAAGTTAAATATATTTATGTACCGGGTACCGGTACTATATATTCCACTAGCAGGGGTACCCAGCGTTGTCCGGGTTTAAATTCTACCATAATCACCATCACTACTACCACCACTACTACCATAATTACCATCATCAATCACTACTACCACAATCATCACAATACTAATACTACTACCATAATCACCGGCCTCGACCTC
The DNA here is from genome assembly GCA_032716605.1 of Paralithodes platypus. Taxonomy (NCBI): domain Eukaryota; kingdom Metazoa; phylum Arthropoda; class Malacostraca; order Decapoda; family Lithodidae; genus Paralithodes; species Paralithodes platypus. The sequence goes on from CM064513.1 coordinate 32,771,276, forward strand.
CCTGTGCCTCATTAAACGGCGACCTCGATTTCGGCCGCTAAATGACCTCCGATTTTGGATCTGACCTCATCCGTAGCCCCATTTTGGGGGGCTGCGAACAACTTTCGTTCCATACACCTTTTCGATCGGAGGCCTCCTTCTGCCCCAAACGGCCATTTTTTTCATTTTTTGTTTTTCAATTTCGGCCTCGAAACGACCTCCGATCGTGGTCTCGCCCCCTCTATGACCTGACCCACGCCAATTGACACCCACATGCAAAGTTTCAGCTCCCCAGGTCCAAAACTGCGGCCGTCTATTAAGAACACACAGACAGACAGACAAACAGACACACGAACTGATTTAATAATATAGATTTCTTATTGACAAATCCTGACTTACTTTTTACTTTGTATTAGATTTGCATGATTATTCTGCACATTTCACTAAATGGTGCTAAATATAGTTATGTCTATATGAATGATGCATTAGGATCCCATTGGATACTCCCTGTTCGCTTATTTATATTAAAAAATAGATATTTCAACAATCACCCTGTTTATTAATTTAATCATACTGCTTATCATGTGACCAATATAGTTCATGATTCCTCATACAACTTCGGCTAATCATTGCGCACAAATCTTGATGTCATAATATCATGTTTCGTGAACTCGCTAATCTGATATACTTATTTATCTATCTATCTACCTATTTATCTATCTATCTAAATTCGATTATATAGCTTTTTTCTCAATCAATTTCACGATAAATGTGTAACTTGATACCGGTAATACAAGTGTATTGCGCAATGCAATATAACAATGCCGAAATATTAATTGTCCTGTTAATAAACATTAAGTTTTCGATAATGTGAACATTTGATAAAGGTATACTCAATTAGCTCCAGGAATTATAATGATTTAATTTATATTAATTTGACGGTCCTAGTAAAGTAAATAAATAAAGGGAATAATGTGTTGGGTAAATAATGCATTGCAATTCTCGGGGGTAAGTTACTCTAGGTAAAAGAGTTTGCTTTCACAATACACCTTTAATACTTCCTCTTGTATCACACTTTCTTATGTTATCAGACTTGGCAATGTTTAACAAACCACATATAAAGAGTATAACACATCAGTAAATAACAACTTTATGTATGGAATACCATTATCTGTATATACCCTGATCTAGCGGTGATATCTAATAACCCGAGTTTACATGCAGTTACTAATAGTTTCATTTACCCAGGCAATGCAGAAGTAATTAAATAATACAATATATACTACATGAAACGATTAACACAGTGCAACTTCGCTCTCTCTCTCTCTCTCTCTCTCTCTCTCTCTCTGAGAAACCAGATTTGGCTCTTCCCTGATACCAACAGATTTTTCATATACTTTTGTAATTAATGTTTTTGTTGTTTCTAGGTTAGCACACATTTATTATTTGCGTTCATCTCTAGTAAGGTACAAGTTTATCAGATACAATTTTATTGATACTGAAGCTGAATAGTTAAGGTCATAGAATTTACCCTGAAACATGTTGGTAGGTCTTACCAGTAAGAAATGTGTATTTTTAGCAGTAGATGTTTTGGTAAGGTCTTTATGAAGATGCATACTAATCTCAACCTACTGTAAGAGAGCAATAAAGGCGAAACGAGACTCAAACTATGCAGTTTGGGGGAGGAAAGGGGTATTTTAGATTGATATACAGGAAAATCGACTGTACATCACCATCAACAGAGAGGAATTGTGTATCTAAGTTTAAACACTGTTGCTAGCTACTCTAAATATACCGATATTCTTGAGAGAAATGCCTTATCAAAACATTTGCGTCGATGAAAATTAATTGTATAATATATAAATCAGACATGCCATACCTCTACCATTTGGCTTAATGTATTAATATAATCATATACAATGTTTTCTTTCTGGCTACAGGTAATTTAGAATCATAATAGGCCTGTACATACATTTGTCTTACCTACCGGTACGTGCAATTGATATTACCGTACCAATATTCATGAATCATGATAAATTTAATCAATATCTCACCGACTCAGTATTAATTGTGACTTAAGCTTGAAGGAAGTCATCCACAGATCGACATATTTTCACACTAAAAAGGTAACTTATCTAATTATCTAACCTTATTATAAGATAATAAAAGCTAGAGTTAAGCTACAAACTGTTCCCCTGTACATTTTCAGCCTACGGCTGCAATTATCAATAACCCGTTTATTATTATTAGTAGTAGTAGTAGTATTACACACACACACTGGTCCTCCACCCTCCTCCTCCTCCCCTGTGGTTCCTTTAAAATGTAGTGAGTGTTGGGGTGGGAGAGTAGTCGTGGCTCAGGCGGTGTATGAAGCGCTCCACCTCCTCCACTACCCACCATCACCACCACCACACGCGGTGTTAGGCGCTCGAAGGGAACTGCCTCTCCACGGTTTCTGTTAGTAGGTGAGCGAGTGAGTCATAAGGCGCGTGAAAAGGTTAATTAAAGTGTCCATAATTATATACCGGTACCGTTAATGAGGTATATACAGTAGGTACGATAGTTGTTAACCCATTGAATAACCGAACTGAAAAGATGATCACTCTTGGTATACCGGTACTCAATGATTTTATGTAACATTTTATGTCCTGATTTTTGTTTTACAGTGCGTTCAGTGTGATAGTATATACCTGCTGAGAGTTATCAATAGACGATTATATTTGGCCTTAGGAAGATTATATACAAAATGGCCATTAGAGAGTTTTACCACTTCGAAGCCTTTGAGATCCTTCCCAAGTTTAATAAAATAAAAAATTCTAATATTAACCAGAACTAAATTACGGAGAAGGAGCTAAAGGGATCTGCCTGGCTAAGAATTGATAGTTGATATATTATATTATTTATAAGAACTATTTGAGCAAATATAGTATCGTACGACAGTTAATATATAATAGTGCATATTATAATGTAATCTAGGGTAGTTATAAGAACAAAGTAAGTTTGATTAGTAGCATATTAATTATTTTACCCCTTTGAAGATTATGGCGCATTTTGGCAGTTTATTCTGGCTATCATTGGACGATTTTATACAGCTTAGGATGGATCTGTGGAACTTATAAGGGTAAAACCTATCTCAATCATTAACCCACTCACTTCAATATGCACTTCCTAATTTGAATACAATCGTCTAATAATTTTTAATACTAAGTCTTTTCAACCCATTTCTTTGTCAATTTTGAAACCTTTCGTGCCATTTAGGTGTAGATTTTATCCTGTCGAGCGATAGCGAGCCTGTAATTTTAGGAAGAATCGGCTTTCGGCCGGGACATATATCTACCGAAAAATTTACAAATTTATCTTGAAAGTGCGTCTAGGTATTATTTTTTTAAAATTTGATGGCGTTCTAGCGAAGAAACTACACAAATATATAGTATATTAAATAAATATAGCCAAAAATAAGCACTACCGGTACCCACTTCAAGAATACGGTTATCACTTGTTGCAGGGGATAATACCGGAGAGGAATGTTACTGACACAACATAACACACGCTATCTAAAAAAATACCATTTGACCTAAAGTCACAAGAACATTTAAAAATAGAACTCAATTTTTTAAAGGGTAATGGCAAATTATAATTACATTACAAAATCATGCTATAAATACAAAGTAGCACATCTTATATTGTACCCGGCCTGGTATATTGTTTTAAATTTGATTAAAATAATTATATAAATAAAAAAAGAAATACCCGGTACCCGGTATATACAAAAATCACGAGCGCTATTATAGCCTGATCTTTATCTGATCTTTATTATGGTCGACAAATTGATTAGTGGCTACAATTTGTGGGTCATTTGTATTAGTGTCGGGTGATAGATGGTTGGTAGGTTATGTTTACCCCTATCTAAGCCGTCGTTTGTGTGTTATGACAATCCTTGTTTCGCCTCATTAGTTTGGCGATTATATGACGATTCACCCTATTCGTCTGGCGTTTCATTCAGGTGTCGATTATTTCTGGGCTAGCGATAGCGAGCCTGCAAAATAAAGGAAGGTGGCCTTCGACCGGGTCATTGTTCTACCAAAAACTGTATAACTAACTTAAAAAGCCCGTTGGGGGTGGGGGGATGGGGGTTAGGGGAAAACTAATATATATTGAATATATAAACCATATAAATTGATCGTAAATGGCTAAACAAATCAAACCCCTAGATAATAATTGAAAACAAAATACAAAATCCGTTTGTTGAACTACATAAAAATGTGAATTTTTAAAAACCTTTGAATAATATTATAGTGTGTGTGAGAGCCCGACTAGAGAGAGTAGTCAATAATATTATAGAGTGTGTGAGAGCCCGACTAGAGAGAGTAGTCAATAATATTATAGAGTGTGTGAGAGCCCGACTAGAGAGGGTAGTCAATACAGAGACACGGAGAGGTCACGCTCTCTAATGTAAATGTGGACAAGGGAGGCCAGAGTAACATTTTAGGTGGGTCGCCGGATTGTTTATCTTTCTCTCTTTCCTGGCTTGTATCCATTCGGCCCCATTCAGCCAACTGTGTTAAGACGTTTATCCCCATCCAGGTGTCGATTTGTTCTTGGCGAGCGATAGGGAGCCAGCATTGTATGGAGAAATCCGGCTTCGCGGGAGACATTTTACTATTGAAAAATTTACAAATTTAGCTTGCTGTCAAAACAAAAATATATATAGGCCTATGCTGGCTCGCCAGGAAAATATTAACACCTGGGTGGGGGTAAACGTCTTAAAACAGTAGGCTGAATGGGACCGAATGGATACAAGCCAAAGAGAGAGGGAGAGAAAGATAAAAAAAAGCGAGGTTGGGTCCCTTAATACACCTTTGTCAACCCGTTTTATATTTACAGTGTGGGCAGGCGTACACACCAATACCGGTATAGGCTCAACCCGTTCAGTACCGGGGACGTCCTTTTACAGTGTCGGCAGGCGTACACACCAATACCGGTATAGGCTCAACCCGTTCAGTACCGGGGACGTCCTTTTACAGTGTCGGCAGGCGTACACACCAATACCGGTATAGGCTCAACCCGTTCAGTACCGGGGACGTCCTTTTCACCATATTCTGGCAACTAGGAAAAAACAAAAAACACAAAAAATGCCTCCCCAGACCCCCATTAAATTTTGTTTGGTAAATGAATATCTCGGACGTCTGCCGATATCTCTTAAAATGCAAGGTCGGTATAGATCGGCCAGAAAAAATTGACAACTGTATGTGGCGAAACTTTGAGCTTAATCTCATCATATTAGCCGATTCCTTCTAAAATCCAGGCTCGCTATCGTTCGCCAGGAAAAACTCGACATCTAAATGGCATAAGAGGTGTTAAATTGTACCGGTACATTGATATATTGGACTAGCTAAGTACGGTAGAGGGTATCATTATGGAGGGTTTGGAATGCTACCAGTAGGGCATATCACGGAAAGCGTACTTTTTGTGGATCAATCCGTCCTTGAATTTCAAGTTGAAGTGTATGTGTATGTTTCTGTGTAGTTCCCCGCACAAGTTCTTTTCCTCACTTAGATTATATTTGCGAAAGTAAAAAGTAGTAGTATTAAATTAGAAGGGTTACTGGTTATGCCGTAGTTAATTCACCTTCTTCTGCAACTGTAAAAGAACATATTACACCCTAAACTCATTTAAGGGGGGTCACCTGTTTTTGTTCTGTCCTTTTCTATCTTTCTCTGGCTTGTATCCATTTGGCCCCATTCAGCCTACTGTTTTAAGACGTTTATCCCCATCCAGGTGTCAATTGTTTACTGGTGAGCGGTAGCGAGCCAGCATATTTTTTATTTTTGTTTGACAGCAGGATACATTTGTGCATTTTTCGATAGAAAAATGTCTCCGGCGAAGCCGGATTTCTTCATATAATGCTGGCTCGCTATCGCTCGCCAGGAAGAAATTGACACCTAGATGGGGATAAATGTCTTAAAATAGTTGGCTGCATGGGGCCGAATGGATACAAGCCAGAGAAAGAGAGAAAAGGACAGAAATAACAAAAAGGAGGTCACCCCCCTTAGGCCTATACTATTTTTACTTCCATGAGTATAATCTCAGAGAGGAACGGAACTTGTGCAGGGAACTCTACAATGTAAACATATACCCGTAAGGACCGTACATTATGACGTTCGAAAACCTTATTCAGTTTTACGGTTTCTTAACCCCTTCTGTACCGGAGATGTCCTTTTAATTTCATTCTAGCTACTATTAGCCGATTTTTTTCAGTTTAAATAGGGCCCTCAGCAATCAACAGCTTTCGAACTATCTCACTTAAACCCTTTTAATACCACAGATCCTTCTTAAACTGCTTAAAGTCGTCTAAAAATAGCTTGACTAAAATTCAAAAGACATCACCGGTACGGAAGGGGGAAGGGCATAATGTATTGGTCGATATATTTATTGATCAATTATGTTTTTAATTTCTCCCCTAGACCTCCATTAAGCTTAAGAAAACATCACCTTGATAGATTTGTAAATTTGTTATAGAAAAAGTACAGGCTCGCTTCGCTCGCCAGGACAAAAAAATCGAAACTTAAATGGGACGTAAGGTCTTAATATTGACATAAATAGAGTGAAAGGTCTTTAAATCGACAAACTAATGGGTAGAACGTCTTAAAATGTCAAAACTAATGGGGCTAAAGATGAAGTAGAAGGGGGAGCCAGGAAAACCAACCATCTCCCCTTAACTGTATTATAGCCCTATATTACGGTAATATGACAATACAGAACTATACCCTGTTCCAAATACGTAGGCCAAAACTCTTGAACATTTTAACCTCTATAACTCACAAACGGCTAGAGTAATCGAGCTATTTTGTCTACCATTTGGGAAGAGTCAGCCAGGGAAACCACTGGAACAAATATGAAGCTACCATATTTTAACACGTTCTGTACCGGTGACGTCTTTTTTTATTTGACTTCAGCTACATGTAGACAACTTTATGAAGATTGGGAAGATATATGGTAGCTAAAACGAATAATTAAAATTGTCTGTAGCCTTTTAATTGGTAGAAGTCCTTCCCAAGCTGCATACAATAGTATAATAGTTGCCAGAGCATAATACAAAACACATCACCGGTACAGAATGGGTAAATAATACCAAGGTTTCATAATTAAGGGGGTAGTCCTTGTTTTTGTATCTATATATTTATCTATTAATATATTTTTTAGCTTTCCGCTAGTATATTTTTTAGCTTCCCGCTAGACCCCCATCAATATTTAAAAAAATACACCCTAGACTCCCTTTCAAGATAAATTTGTACATTTTTCGGTAGGGAAATGTCCCGACCGAAGGCCGATTCCTTCTAAAATTACAGGCTCGCTATCGCTCGCCAGGAAAAAATTAACACCTAAATGGCACGAAAGGTCTTAATATTGACAACAAAAATGGGGCGAAAGGTCTCAAAATCGTCAAACTAAAGGAAGGAACGTCTTAAAATGTAAAAACTAACATGCTAAACATTAGGGAGAAGGGGGTCCAGAAAAAGCGACTACTATCCCCCTTAACAACATAATTCGATACCAAATCTTGGTAATAGCTGAATAATCAAGATGGAGACATGGCAATTTACCGCCAACTGGAAACACACAGACTATAGGCATATTGCTGGAGTCATGTTGCCGATTTAACCCCTTGAGGATCATGACGTGTTTTAACAGTTTAACCTGGCGATTTTGTACAGCTTAGGAAGGATCTGTGGGAATGAAAAGGGTAAAGACTGTCTCAATTAACCTTTTGACTTCCATATACCCTTCCTAATCTAAATAAAATCGTCTAAGGATGGCCAGAATAAACTGTCAAAATGCGTCATGAACCTCAAGGGGTTAATCCTTTCAGTACCGATGCCGTCCTTTTAGCTTTATTCTAGCTACTATTCGACGATTTTATTCAGCTTAAAAAAGGGCCTCCAGCAATTAACAGTCTCCAAACTATCTCACCTAACCCTTTTTAGTACCACATTTCCTTCCTCTTGAACTGCACACAATCGTCTAAATATATGTAGAGGTAGAATAGAATATAAAATACGTCACCGGTACAGAAGAGGTTAACGTTTTACTGGACCGATAACCCCCGCTCGCGTGCTTGCTTCCGCCTCAAGTATTGGCCGACGCTGCTGGTCATAAATACTGACTGATCGACCCTTTGGCAGCGGGTAGTGAACAAGTAGTGGTAGTAGTAGTGGGTCATTACGGGGAGGGAGGTATCGATTAGTGACGGTTTTCATTGTTTTTGCCTTTTTCGACTTTGTTTCCCCCCCCCCCCCTAGAACCCCTTCAAGCAAAATGTTGTACATTTTTCGGTAGAAAAGTAACCCGGCCAAAGGCTGGGTTCTTCTAAATTGCAGGCAAGCTGAGTGAAGAAAAAATTCTTATAATCGCCAACTAATGTTGCGAAACAGGGAGGTCAACACCCTCCCCCCCCCCCCCCCCAAAAAAAAATCGGCGTCCGTGCTTCTGAAATTAAGTACCAGTACTGTATTGTTAGCTGTTGCAAATATTGACTGCACCGAACCTTTGGCAACGTATAGTAAGCAAGTTGTAGGTAACTACGGTAAGTTATGTATCGAGCGGTGTAATGATTATATGTACAGATGTTGGTGGTGGTACGTGCTGCTCTGTGCTGATTCATCTCATTAACGATAAAGGAGATGCTGAAGACCTGAACAAACTATCGACCAATTAGCTTGCTTTCTGTTTTGTATTAACTGTTCACAAAAATCGTCACCAACCGAATAGGTACTGGATTCAGACAGCCGAGAGAACTTTCCGAAGTGGGTACTCGACAACAGATCAAATGCAATTTGTTAACTAAGTAATTGAGGAAACAGACGAGTTTAAAAAAAAAAAAAAAAATTGTATATAGAATTTATAGATTACGAAAAGGCATATGACTCGAAATTTATGATGTAATGAGAGCGATTCGAAAATAAAGAATAGAAGAGAATAATGTGCAGGTTTTAGAAGACACAGTTTAGAGATAGAACAGTAACAATAAAGCTCCACAAGGAAAGTGAGTAAATGCCAATTAACCCCTTCAGACTCATATGACGCAGAGGTTGCCAGATTAGCAATAAGAAATAGAGTTCTCTCATTCTTAAGGCCGCGTCATACAGAACTCGAATCCACCAGAACCCACCGGAATGAATTCAAAAATTCAAATTTTAGCCACTTCTTCCCCATTCTGGTCTATTCTTGTACGTGTTCTGGTTAGATTCTTGTCTATTCTTGTGTTTCGAGTGATGTTCTAGTCGTCACTCAATTGATCGAGTGAGTGAGCAAAAAGTTAGTGCATGCGTTAACTTTCTACGATTTATCGAGTGAAAAAACCGTTAAAAATTATCGAGTTACATTCTAGTCACATTCTAGTCGTATCCTGGTCGAATCCGAGTCGCATTCTACCTATTCTGGTCATGTTCTGATGTAATTTTTATAGTCGATGCCGACTCGAATTACTTGAATGTAACTCGATGCCACTCGATAATGACCGGAAGTCAACTGGATGACAAGTTGATTATTCCACTTTAAAATTAAATGTAATGGAATGAGAGTTGAATATAACCCGAATTAAGAAGAATACAACTGGATGCCGACTAGAATATGACTGGTAGATGACTGCATACTTGCTTGATGTAATCGAGTGTACACTGGATGTCGACTCGAACATGACTAGAAGTACTAGAATACAAGTGGAATCCAACTAGAAGGTAACTGGAATACAACCAGAATATAACTCGACTAGTTGCGGCCCCAAATATATAACGGATTGAAAAAAAACAAAAAACAAATAATAATAAATAAAATATTATATAAAATCGGCCCTATACGAGGCCATTGTATTTCAAGTAGTACCTGGAATCAAACTTACTCATCTAACTCTCCACACCTTAACTCCGGCTTCCCCTCAGTTGTGTCTACCAATGAAAAGTGTTCTTCCTTCACCCCAGCTGTGTGAGTTAAGGGGGTAGGGTTACTTTTTGGTCTATTTTTTATTTAGCCTATATATATTTTTTTGTTTTTACTTTCTTCGCTAGACATCCATCAAAGCTTAAAAAACACTCAATTCGAGATTAATTTGTAAATTTTTCGGTAGAAAAGTGTCCCAGCCGATGGCCAGTTCCTCCTAAAGTTACAGGCTCGCTATCGCTCGCCAGGAAATAAACCTATGCCTAAATGGCACGAAAGGTCTTAATATTAACAAAGAAATAGGGCAATTTTTTTTATAACCGCCAAACTAATGGAATGAACGTCATAACATCTCAAAAACTAATGGGACTAAACATGAGGGAGAAGGGGGTCCAGAAAAACCCTATCTCCACCCCCCCCCCCTCCCCTCGTGTACGTGTATGTGTGTATGTGATTGAAAGTGCTTATGTTGCCGTGGTGAGTGCCCTGTTACTACTGGTGTGCCTGTGAACCAATCCTCCCTTTATATACTCCAAGGTTCCTCATCGAGTCACCTGCCTATTCGAGTCACGTTCCACTTACGTTCGAGTTACGTTCGACTTAACTTCATGTAATTCTGGTCATGATATACTGACATTCCGGTCTCATTCTGGTCATTCGAGTTGCATTCGACTTGGGATCGAATAGTCTTCTTTTCACATCCGGTTTCCTTCGAGTCACTTACTGGTTAACATCGACTCATATTTGGGTTACATTCGAGTCCATCAAGTTACGTTCGAGTTACATCCCGGTCATTGACGGGTCGCATTCTACTCTGAAGTCACACTCGATTAAGGCCGCGTAATTCTCGTCAATTCCGGTGAAAAGTTCGATTCCAGTGGGTTCTGGTGGATTCGAGTTCTGTATGACGCGGCCTTTATCTCTAGAGTTCTTATAAATACCTCTCCAAAATTAGTTTTCTGCCCACAGCTAACTCAAAGACAACTGCAGAGGTTGAAGTAACTAAACTAAAGGTTTCTAAATACCCCTGATGGTAACAAAGGCTTTAAAGTATCCCTAATAGGCTCAAAATCGCGTCATATGTCGGAGAGGGTTAAGAAGGGGATAAGACAGGGCGATACAATTTCATCAAAACTGTTCACAGCGTATTTGGAAGACATATTTACGAATCTTAACTGGGACAATATGGGAATAAATTTTAACGGAATACCTAAGCGACTTCAGATTCGCTAATCACGTACCGGTAGTTCTTTTCAGCGACTCAGGGGAAGAGTTGCTACAATTGATGGAAGATTTAAACAGAAATCCGGTAAGACTGAAAATAGATAGAAAGAAAACCAAGATCATGTTTAATCAATGTGTAACTACAACAAATAGAGATAGAAAATGAAGTGATATAAGCAATTGAAAAATTTATATACCTATGCCACGTTATAAAGGCAAACCCAGACCACTCTACTGGAGAAATCAAGCCAAGGATAGGCATGGGATGGAGTGCATTTCGTAAACCGAGGTCTATTATGAAAAGCAAGATACCCCTTTCATTAAAATTAAAATTATACAACCAATGTGTCCTGAGTAATAATTATGGATCAGAATCTTGGGAGTACCGTATAACAAAGTGTCTAGAATGTAAATTGCCCAAAGAGGAATGGAGAGGATAATGTTAGGCATAACTTGGAGAGACAAGAAGAGAGCCTGTTGGATAAGAGGACAAAAGTAGAAGACATTCTCAGCACGGTACTATAGCCTACTATGAAATGGTCCTGGGCATTTCATATACTTAGAAGAGACGACAACACATGGACAACTAGAACAACAGAATGGGAACTTAGGGATGGAGCTAGAGTAGACAGAAAACCAGATGGGGGAATAAGATCCGAAAGTTTGCTGGGGTAGGATGGAACATACTAACATCCGATCGGTTAAAGGGGAAATGTTTGGGAGAGGGCTTTTTCCTGCATTGGACTTACTCTGGCTAATGATGATGATGGTGAGGTATCGAGTGGTGTAATATACAGTATATACATGTGTTTGGCGTGGTATGTGCTGTACTGTACGTACTGATTAAGTTAACACCGCTCTTACTATTACCACCACCATTACTATCACCATCACTACCATCACCACTACCACCAATATCACCCCTACCATCCTCAGTGGTCTGGTTAATCTGCTCTACATAACTAACCCATACCATCACCACCATCACCACCACTACTATCACCATCACTACCACTATTACTACCACCACCACCACTAGCACCAATACCACCTCTACCACCACCACCATCACTAGCATCACCACCACTACCACCACCGCCACTATCACCACCACCACTACCACTACCATCACCACATTAATAACAAATTAACAATACATGCAGGTGTTCTGTGAGGTATGTGGTGCACTGAACTAACCTGGGTCTGGTAATGATGGTGGGATGTTGGTTGTAACTTACCGTCTTCTACCACGTCTTACCGATATAATGTACTCTGTGTGCTTGTTTTTTGGTCTATATATTTATCTATTAATTTATTTTTGAGTTTCCTTGCTAGACCTCCATCAAACTTTAAAAAACAACCCCTAGACCCCCTTTCAAGATAATTGTATACATTTTTCGGTAGAAGGAGGTTCCTTCTAAATTTACAGGCTCGCTATTGCTCTTCAGGAAAAAAATCGACACCTAAATGGCACAAAAGGTCTAAATATTGACAACACATTTTGGTGAAAGGTCTCAAAATCGCCAAATTAACGGAAAGAACGTCTTAAAATCTCAAAACTAATATGCTAAACATGAGGGAGAAGGGGGTCCAGAAAAAAAACTACCTCCCCCTTAATTACAATCGACCGCCCTGGGTTTCATGTTCAAATCACGGTTATAGTGACTCAAGAAGGCAACTCAGTAACCCCTTCAGTACCGGTGACGTCCTTTTCATTATATTCTGGTTTGTTGTTAGACAATTATATTCAGTTTAATAAGGGCCTCTAGCTATTAACAGGCTTCCAACTATCTCACTTAACCCTTCTTAGTACCCCAGATCCTTCTAAAACTGCACAAAATCGTCTAAATACAGTTAGAAAAAACGAAAAAGACTTCGTTGGTACAGAAGAGGTTTAATTCCCTCGGAAACCAAATAGCCTAACTGACTTCGTGAATTTCACACTATTGAAATACTGTATATATTATGTAGACTATATAGCTTATGCAAACTGACTATGTGTAATATTATTGATTGGGGAAATTGTAGACACCAATCGAGCAATGCAATACCCAGGGGAGGCCTCGTAGGCATGTGATAAGAAGTTGCTGGAACTCCTGTTTAATTTTTCTGGCTTCCGTTACTGTTTCTGTTTGTGTCTCACCTACACAGAGAGTAATCCAGCTATCTCTCACAAACACCTCCTATGCATTTCACTGCACTAAGCAAGCACTTGTTTCCAATACACAAACATAAATATATATTTGAATAAATAAATAAAATATAAGAGGGTTAAAATAGCGACTAACACTTTAAACTTTGGAGAAGACACTCGTTACAGCCAGCTTTGCCTATTGTCTCCTTCATACACAGACACAAATACTCAATTAGCCTACGTTATTTTGAATAATAACGCTTCCTTTGAACAACCATAGTGTATTATAATTGGAAGTTATAAATTGCGAGGCGGCGAGAGGGTTCCTTTCGTTGATATAAATTAACTTTTAAATTTATCCTTTAAACGTAAATTAAAAGGTATTTTTTTTCAATATACGTTGACTCGTTCCTTCATTTTATGCTGGTCACGATTAGACAACTTGTATAGTTTAGGAAATAAATGTGGTTGTCAAAGGGTTAATTGAGATACCGGTAGTGTTTAATAATTTTATTCCTGGAGGTCCTGCTTGTGTTAAATAATATCGTCTAAGTATAGTTACAATAGTACACTTGAATAAAATGGAGGGTACGAAAAGGGTATGGAATAGGTATATAGACTCATTGAGTATATTGATAATTATTTACCTTTATATCCTAATATTAGAGGGGTTTATTACTACCAATATACCTTTTTAAGGGTAGATTACTATGGACACTTCAATAATTACCGTACCGGTACCCTCTTCATAGGTATCGAATTGGCAAAAATGGGGAAAATGACGATACAATATTTTGCTATGTTTGATTCGAACGCAATCCTATGTTGAATAAGGTTTGTAAATCTGTAAAAGCGTTTTGAAGGTGGTTGTAGCCTATGCTATTAAAAATAATTTGCAAAAGAAGGGTACGGTTATTAGATCCATGATAATCTACCTGTTTAAAGGTATACCAGTATTGTTGGCAATAAACCCATCTTACACAAGAAGAGAACTTAGGTAAATCACCATCATTACGGTATATCCAATGATCTTATATAACTTGTTCATATTCATTTTATACCCTTCATTCTTTACAGAGTACGACACAACTATAGATCCTATTGGTTTAGCACCCCCATATCCTCTAAACAATTATGGGTATGAAAAGGGCATATAAAGTGTCCGTAATAGTATACCCTTTTAACCCCTTCAGCACGATGACACTATTTTTGCTCTTTATTCTGGCTAACATTAGACGATTTTATGCAGTTTAGAAGGACCTATGTTATTCAGAAAGTTTATAGAGATCGTATATACCCTTTCGTGTTCTAGAGGTACCGTACCCGGTATATTATACTATAGAAAATAGTTTAATGGTAACCAGACCATGATGAATATTACGTCATCGTGGTGAAGGGGTCAATGGTAGGCTATATTGATAGGGAGATAACTCCATCTTATATCAGTTACAAAGGTAAAACATTATCAAGATACCGTACCCAATGAACTTATATACCTTTTTCATACCATTCGTATACCCTACTTTATTTAGAGTGTAGTCAAAAGGGTTTAGTTTACAAATTAATATGGTAGGAGTATATTCAGGGTGTCAAACGAAAGCCGAGTCCAATATTTGTATCCTTTATTATTGTATGTGTAAAGATAAAACAATAGTTTATAGTTAAAATAATGTCTTTGGCAGTGTTCAATGGACAAAACAATGCTATTACATAATTATAAATTTCATGTACTGTAAATGTTCGTGTATTCCTTCTCATATACATTCAACTCTTCAAACCAATTTGCTTTGGTTTAAGCAATGAGTTGAGAATGTTTACCATTCAGTACCGGTGCCGTCCTTTTAACTTTATTCTGGCTACTATTAGACGATTTTAATCAGTATAAAAAGGGCCTCCAGCATTTACCAGGCTTCGAACTATCTCAATTAACTCTTTATAGTTCCTCAGATCCTTCTTGAACTGAAAAAATCGTCTAAATATACCGGTACCAAGAATAAGATTAAAAAGACGTCGCTGGTATAGAAGGGGTTGAGATGTTTTGTTTATGTTTTATTCTGTTGCTGTAGGCTTCTCATTAGTTTGTGACTCCAGGCTAACTTTGTTGAGCCGTTGTCACAGTAGTAGTTTTTCCCTCAACTTTTACCGGCAACACGGGTTTGGCAGCTTGCGTTATGAGTTACGCTGTAGTTTTAAGTATTTGATGTACTATATTATTATTTTGTTTTGTTATTCTAGCTGCCAATACCAGTCCAAAATAGTTCATATTATTTCCAGAATAAAGATACGGATTGTTAGACGTTCTGTTTCACTACTTGTCTTCCTTTGCTGACATTTTTGTTTATGCCTGAGTTACACAAATAGCAAGTTTAGGTTTCTCTGAAGATGCGCACACTCCTGTGCTACATATTCCTCACAAATTATGTAAATTCCAATGTATTCTTATGTGGCGTACTTTGGTGGTGCAGTCAACCTCTGTAGGCCTAGTGGTGGACCAGTGGTTCTGCTCTTCAGAATATTCCTGTATCCTGTATGCTGCCAGCCAGGAACCCTGCAGGGTTAGAGAAACTAGCAAAACTGTGGTGAAAATACCGTCTGGGTGAGGGACTGCTCTGGGTCTGCTCCTTGGGTGCTAATGGTTTTATCCACATAATGGCAATAGCACTGTGGAGTGGGTGGCGGGGAGCTTCTTGAGGAACCAAGGCATTATTCATTCGTCCTTTCATTCGGTATTAAAACAAAATTGTCATATATACGATATACAGTATATCGGCATATATATATATATATATATAGTGGCTCACGTGTATTTGTGATATATACTTAATATATATATATATATATATATATATATATATATATATATATATATATATATATATATATATACGGTATACATATATGTGAGAGTTTATATAAGGTTTCACACATACCGGTATATTATTCGTCTAGCAAAGTCACCAATTCGCCTAGTTGATTTACGTTGTTTATTTAGTCGTTTACTTAGTCAGGAATTGTTGATTAATTCTTAACTTGTAAACTGCCTTATACCGGTACTCTCCGAGTGTTAGTGATTTTACGTTGTCTGTTCTAAAAATAGCGTCCTCTGCCCCCCTCCCCTACCCTCCATGTGAGACACGCTACGTTCATACAGCAACAACACCTACTACTCAGCTAGTAGTACTCGACATTAGTAAAGCCTTCGATGCCATCCCCCGCCACAACCTAACAAACAAAATCTACAACACAAACATGCACAACAACACAAAACGGTGGCTGGCCAACTTCCTAGCAGGCAGATGTGCACACGTATCTTTTGCCGGTCAGTCATCTAAAATCAGAAACTTTCCAAACGGAGTCCCACAAGGATCCGTCCTATCGCCCGCACTCTTCAATCTGTACATGCACGATATAACTACACCCAATACGCCCCAAATAAACTTAGCCTCCTATGCAGATGACATAACACTCACATGCACACACCATGACCCAAAAAGAGCAACAGATCTCCTTCAACCCTATCTCAACACACTACATGGCTGGTGCACTACAAACAGACTTAATCTAGCCCCAGCCAAATCCACCACAACCCTGCTCACAAGTTGGACAGGAGAACACGAATACATCCCTCAACTCACCATAAACAACACACCCCTAACACATACACACACACCCAAAATCCTAGGAGTAACATATGATACTCATATGACATTCAAACAGCACACCACAAACATTAAAAAGAAACTGACACCCAGACTTAACGCCCTCAGGTCACTTGCTCACACAAAATTTGGACACAACAAAGAAACTACCACCACAGTATATAAACAATACATAAGATCAGTGATGGAATACGCAAGCCCAGCCTGGGCTTCTAACCTAGCTGAAACACATCATAAGACCTTACAGACTATTCAAAACAAAGCCCTGAAGATCATTACAGGCTGCACAGCTACTGCACCCACAGATCACCTACATCAAGAAACCAAAATCCTCAAAGTCAAAGACCATCTGGACATGAGAGGCACTCAATTCCTGGCAGCAGCCTCCACGAACCAAGACCACCCACTAAACTACATGGCAACACACCCACAGACACCAAGAAATATCAAAACAACACCCAGCACACGGTATCACACAATTATTGTCCTCTCTCCCTCCCTGCCCACCCCGAACCAACTTCCAGAAGCACATCCATACTCATATCTCTCACCGATCCATCCACTCACTCCCAGACAACACGCAGCTGCATGCACGACCTCCCGAAATCCATCCTTCCGAATCCTCCCTTCCTCGCGAGGACAGAGTCCACCTGGCCAGGCTGAGATGCGGACACCATCCAGCTCTCCTGAGCTATCAGAAGAGACTGGATGACTCCGTTGTCGACACCTGCCCGGGATGTAACACAGCACCCCATACCATTAAACACATCATAGAAGACTGCATTTCACACAACCACTTACGCCAACAACACAATCTACACTCAATGAGAGCTCTGTGGGAAAGCCCGATCGTGGCCATGGCCTTTCTCAGGGACTCGGGGCTGTTCGGCCAGGCAGCTTAGGGAACAACAACAACAACAACAACAACAACTACTCAGCTAGGCTATTTTGGTGAAGGCTTTAACCCCTTTTGTACCGGCGACGTCTTTCAAATTATATTATGGCTACTATTAGACGATTTTATTCAGTTTATAAAATTTATAACAAGCTTCGAACTATCTCACTCAAGCCTCTTTACTACCACAGATCCTTCTTAAACTGCACAAAATGTCTAATTATAGCAAGAATAATATTAAAAAGACGTCTCCAGTACGGAAGGGGTGAAAATATATATTTGGCAAGCTCAAAATGAAGCAAGATAGCCATAGATAGTAGGCTACCGGTAATATAATATGAGTTTAAAATTAATATTATTTCCATTAAAGGGCTAATTGAAGTGATAAATCCATTTAATATAAGAGTAGAAAAGTGCATCAAATAATACAAGGTAAAACACTTTCACTAGGTACAGTACCCAATTTGAATGGATTTACCTATTTATACTCCTTGATATACAGTGTAGAGCTGGATTAATTTAAACATTTTCAGAACGGGTGATGTCTTTCCCATTTTATTCTGGTTACTATTAGACGATTTTGTTCAGTTTTAGGACCTCTAGCGATTAAAATGCTACGAACTATCTAAAAATAATCCTTATAGCTACCACAGACTCTTCCTAAGCTGCTTAAAATCGTCTAAAGATTGCTAGAATGAAATAGAAAAGACGTCACCCGCATTGTTAAGGGGGTAGTACTCGCTTTTTCTGGACCCCCTTCTCCCTCATCTTTAGGTATTAGTTTTGAGATTTTAAGATGTTCGGCCCATTAGTTTGGCGATTTTAATACCTTTAGCCCCGTTTCGTTTTCAATTTTAAGACCTTTCGTGCCATTTAGGTGTCCATTCTTTCCTGGCGTGCGATAGCGAGCCTTTAATTTGCCTAAGCTTGAGCGAGGTCTAGGGAGGAAACTATAAAAATAATAAATAAATGACAAAATCGACCAAAAAGTGAACCATCCCCCCTTAATTACTAATGACGGGTTCGTATCAGTTGTTGTTTTCTGTGTCACGTTCTATCCTTCCTCTCCCATATACTCTCTCACTCACTCTCACACTATCACACTTTCCTCTTCTCTGCTTCTCTCACACTCTCTCACACCTCCATGCACTCTCCTACAATCTTTCTCCCACTGTCACACTCTCCCACCCTCTCTCACCCCCTACCCCCACACACTGTTTCCCAATACCCTTGTTTTCACCCACACTTTCTTCCAAAGTTCCATCCACTCACACACGCTCTCTCTCTTGCTCCCACTCACAATCTCTCTTTCACACTCCCCCACTCTCCCACACTCACGAATACACTCCCTCACTCTCCCATACGCTCCTCCACTATATAATACACTCCCCCACTCTCACATACGCTCCTCCACTATCTAATGCACTCCCCCACTCTTCCATACGCTCCCACACTCACTAATACACTCCCCCACACGCTCCTCCACTATCTAATACACTCCCCCACTCTACCATATGCTCCTCCACCATATAATACACTCCCATACGCTCCCACACTCAGTAATACACTCCCCCACTCTCCCATACGCTCCTCCACCATATAATACACTCCCCCACTCTACCATATGCTCCTCCACCATATAATACACTCCCATACGCTCCCACACTCACTAATACACTCCCCCACTCTCCCATACGCTCCTCCACCATATAATACACTCTCCCATATACTCCTCCACCATATAATACACTCCCATACGCTCCTCCACCATATAATACACTCCTATACGCTCCTCCACCATATAATACACTCTCCCATACGCTCCTCCACCATATAATACACTCCCATACGCTCCTCCACCATATAATACACTCCCATACGCTCCTCCACCATATAATACACTCTCCCATACGCTCCTCCACCATATAATACACTCCCATACGCTCCTCCACCATATAATACACTCCCATACGCTCCTCCACCATATAATACACTCTCCCATACGCTCCTCCACCATATAATACACTCTCCCATGCGCTCCTCCACCATATAATACACTCCCATACGCTCCTCCACCATATAATACACTCTCCCATACGCTCCTCCACCATATAATACACTCCCATACACTCCTCCACCATATAATACACTCACATACGCTCCTCCACCATATAATACACTCTCCCATACGCTCCTCCACCATATAATACACTCCCATACGCTCCTCCACCATATAATACACTCCCATACGCTCCTCCACCATATAATACACTCCCATACGCTCCTCCACCATATAATACACTCCTATACGCTCCTCCACCATATAATACACTCTCCCATACGCTCCTCCACCATATAATACACTCCCATACACTCCTCCACCATATAATACACTCTCCCATACGCTCCTCCACCATATAATACACTCTCCCATATGCTCCTCCACCATATAATACACTCCCATACGCTCCTCCACCATATAATACACTCTCCCATACGCTCCTCCACCATATAATACACTCCCATACGCTCCTCCACCATATAATACACTCCCATACGCTCCTCCTCCATATAATACACTCTCCCATATGCTCCTCCACCATATAATACACTCTCCCATACGCTCCTCCACCATATAATACACTCCCATATGCTCCACCACCATATAATACACTCCCATACGCTCCTCCACCATATAATACACTCCCATACGCTCCTCCACCATATAATACACTCCCATACACTCCTCCACCATATAATACACTCTCCCGTACGCTCCTCCACCATAATATAATACACTCTCCCATACGCTCCTCCACCATATAATACTCTCCCATACGCTCCTCCACCATATAATACACTCCCATATGATCCTCCACCATATAATACACTCTCCCATACGCTCCTCCACCATATAATACACTCCCATACGCTCCTCCACCATATAATACACTCCCATACGCTCCTCCTCCATATAATACACTCTCCTATAGGCTCCTCCACCATATAATACACTCTCCCATATGCTCCTCCACCATATAATACACTCCCATACGCTCCTCCACCATATAATACACTCTCCCATACGCTCCTCCACCATGTAATGCACTCCCATACGCTCCTCCACCATATAATACACTCTCCCATACGCTCCTCCACCATATAATACACTCTTTATTATTAAGGTGACAGTTACAAAGTGGTGTACAATCTATCTTATTCTAGTTACATTGTAGTTTATCTTATTGTACCAGTACCTCCCTACAATCAACCTAGTTGTTCCCCAATTCGTCCCTCCGCCACGACCATTTCAAAGTCCAAGTCTCTCACTCTTGTCCTCTGTAGCGGGGAGGACCTTGTACCCCTGAGACATAGGAGTGCAGACCTGAGAAGAGAGAAAGAGAGCCGGCATCTCATCCAAGTTATGACTTGGCTTCTATGCTGGCGCTTTTTCTCCGATATTTGTTCAGCTAATCTGGCATAGAAGACACTTGCAGAAGGTCCCATACCTCCCGACGATGAGAAGACCAGAGGAGTAAAGCTTCCTTGATCCCTGTTCAAAATTCTTTCTTCATAAGCACGTTTTTTCTCACTTTCGTTTCTCAAGTATGCCGCCTTGTGTCCTCGCTCACGATATGTTTGTGCTCTTGGGTTGAAGATTCTGATGTCGAAAAAAGCCCTATGTCCCCTCGTCCAAAAACCTCGAGCACTTACGTCCACTCTTGCTTCATTTGAAGTATTTGCAGTATTGTGGGCCAAGCGCTGTCCGTCCATAGGCAGAAGTTCCGGTTCGATTCTGACATCATGGCACACCTCGTCCAGCATTTGTGCAGTGATGTCTCGTACTTCATCATGCCGGATACAGATGAATCCTCCTTTCTTACAAGTCATACAGTGGTCTGAGTTGTTTATTTCACCACATGCACATTTCAGCGGCAGGTTCGAAACTGGCCACCCATACCTCAAGGCTACGGCATCATTGAATTCTTGTTTATTTAAGCTGAAGCCTTTCTCCTTTATTGGTAATGATGTGAGCCAATTTGAAGCCCCCGTGTCTTGTGCCATCTCAACTCTCATTTTCAGTTCTTCCCTACATCTGGTCTTAATTTGTTCTAGGCTATGTTTCTGTCTCTCTTCTCTGCTCTTTGTAATTTCCTGTCTTGCATTTCGTTGTTCCTCTTCATCCACCTCATCATTTTCATTTTGCTCCCGTATTTTTTCTGTCAGAGACGTAGTAAGTTTAAGGGAATTTTGGTTCTCATGTAGTGCCGCCTCCACTGGGTTTATGATCCCCATACCTCCGAACCTTGGCGGAAGAGCTAATAGATCTCTTAGCTCTTGCGTGACGCCTTCCATCTCTGTTATAATACACTCTCCCATACGCTCCTCCACCATATAATACACTCCCATACGCTCCTCCACCATATAATACACTCTCCCATACGCTCCTCCACCATATAATACACTCCCATACGCTCCTCCACCATATAATACACTCCCATACGCTCCTCCACCATATAATACACTCTCCCATACGCTCCTCCACCATATAATACACTCCCATCCGCTCCTCCACCATATAATACACTCCCATACGCTCTCCACCATATTATACACTCTCCCATACGCTCCTCCACCATATAATACACTCCCATACGCTCCTCCACCATATAATACACTCTCCCATATGCTCCTCCACCATATAATACACTCTCCCATATGCTCCTCCACCATATAATACACTCCCATACGCTCCTCCACCATATAATACACTCTCCCATACGCTCCTCCACCATATAATACACTCTCCCATACGCTCCTCCTCCATATAATACACTCCCATACGCTCCTCTACCATATAATACACTCTCCCATACGCTCCTCCACCATATAATACAGTCTCCCATATGCTCCTCCACCATATAATACACTCCCATACGCTCCTCCACCATATAATACACTCTCCCATACGCTCCTCCACCATATAATACACTCTCCCATACGCTGCTCCACCATATAATACACTCCCATACGCTCCTCCACCATATAATACACTCTCCCATATGCTCCTCCATCATATAATACACTCTCCCATACGCTCCTCCACCATATAATACACTCCCATACGCTCCTCCACCATATAATACACTCTCCCATACGCTCCTCCACCATATAATACACTCTCCCATACGCGCCTCCACCATATAATACACTCCCATATGCTCCTCCACCATATAATACACTCTCCCATTCGCTCGTCCACTATATAATACACTCCCATACGCTCCTCCACCATATAATACACTCTCCCATACGCTCCTCCACCATATAATACACTCCCATACGCTCCTCCACCATATAATACACTTCCATACGCTCCTCCACCATATAATACACTCCTCCATATGATCCTCCACCATATAATACACTTCCATACGCTCCTCCATCATATAATACACTCTCCCACTCTTCCATACGCTCCTCCACCATATAATACACTCTCCCATACGCTCCTCCACCATATAATACACTTCCATACGCTCCTCCACCATATAATACACTTCCATACGCTCCTCCACCATATAATACACTTCCATTCGCTCCTCCATCATATAATACACTCCCATACGCTCCTCCACCATATAATACACTCTCCCATTCGCTCCTCCACTATATAATACACTCCCATATGCTCCTCCACCATATAATACACTCTCCCACTCTTCCATACGCTCCTCCACCATATAATGCACAACCATACGCTCCTCCACCATATAATACACTTCCATACGCTGCTCCACCATATAATACACTTCCATACGCTCCTCCACCATATAATACACTTCCATACGCTCCTCCACCATATAATACACTTCCATACGCTCCTCCATCATATAATACACTCCCATACGCTCCTCCACCATATAATACACTTCCATACGCTCCTCCACCATATAATTCACTCTTCCATACGCTCCTCCACCATATAATACACTCCCATACGCTCCTCCACCATATAATACACTCTCCCATACGCTCCTCCACCATATAATACACTTCCATACGCTCCTCCACCATATAATACACTCTTCCATACGCTCCTCCACCATATAATACACTCCCCCATACACTCCCACTAATACATTCCCCCACTCTTTCATACGCTCCTCCACTATCTAATACACTCTCCCATACGCTCCTCCACTATCTAATACACTCTCCCATACACTCCTCCACCATATAATACACTCTCCCATACGCTCCTCCACCATATAAGCAATAAGGAGGAAGCATTCAAACGGTACCGACGCCTTAAAACTCAAGACTCTCATTCTTCATATGTTTCTGCCCGGAATCAAGCCAAATCTGTTCTTCGACTTGCCAAACACTCTTTCATCAATAATAAATGCACTGGACTATCCAACTCTAGCTCTTCCCAAGCTTTCTGGCATCTAGCCAAAAACCTCTCCAACAATTTCTCTTCCTCGTCTTTCCCTCCCCTTTCCCACTCTGATGGCACAACCATCACTTCTTCCTCTGACAAAGCTAAACTCTTCGCTCAAACTTTTGCTAGAAACTCCACCTTGGATGATTCCGGTGCTATTCCTCCCTCTCCGCCCTCCTCTCTCTTACTTATGCCTAATATCCTAATCTCTTCTAAAGATGTACTTTCTACCCTCTCTGGGCTTAACACTAATAAGGCGTATGGTCCGGACGGTGTTCCTCCTGTTGTTCTAAAAACTGTGCTTCCGTGCTGACTCCCTGCCTAGGCAAACTCTTTCGTCTCTGTCTATCCTCTAACGTCTTCCCTTCATGCTGGAAGTTTGCTCACATTCAACCTGTCCCAAAGAAGGGTGACCGCTCTCAACCCTCCAACTATCGTCCAATTGCTCTTATCTCTTGTCTTTCTAAAGTTTTTGAAACTATTCTTGCTTCCAAATTTCTTAAGCATTTCTCTTCTCATAATCTGCTCTCAGATCGCCAGTATGGCTTCCTTAAGGGTCGCTCTACTGGTGATCTTCTTTCATATCTTACTAACTCTTGGTCATCCTCCTTTCGGGACTTCGGTGAGACTTTTTCTATTGCACTAGACATATCGAAAGCCTTCGATAGAGTCTGGCATAAATCTTTAATTTCTAAACTACCCTCCTTCGGTTTCTATCCCTCCATCTGTGCCTTTGTCTCTAATTTCCTTTCTGGCCGTTCCATAGCTGCGGTTGTGGACGGCCATTGTTCACTTCCTCACCCTATAAACTCCGGTGTTCCTCAGGGCTCTGTCCTATCTCCTATTCTCTTTCTAATTTTTATAAATGATCTCCTTAACTGTACCTTAATTCCCATCCATTCATACGCAGACGACTCAACTTACACTACTCCATTAGTTTTTCAGAACGCCCCAGCCAGCAATCCCTCAACGACAAACGTAATGAAGCCATAGAACTCTTAAATTCTGATCTAAATACTATTTCCAATTGGGGCAGAGAAAACCTTGTTAACTTTAATGCTTCCAAAACCCAATTTCTCCATCTATCTACCCGTCAGGATCTCCCAGCGGACTATCCCTTATTCTTCAACAATACAAAAATCAACCCTTCATCTTCTCTCAATATTCTTGGTGTCTCTTTTTCTTCTGCTCTCATTTGGAAGGACCATATTACCAGTCTTGCTAAGGCAGCCTCCCAGAAGCTGGGTGTGCTCAACCGCCTTAGGGGGTTCTTTTCCCCTGCACAGCTTCTTGCTCTGTACAGGGGCATAGTGCGCCCTTGTATTGAGTATTGTTCACATGTGTGGGGAGGTTCCTCTCACACCGCTCTCCTAGACAAGGTTGAAAGGAAGGCCTTTCGTATCATTAACTCCCGTCCACTCACCAACTCTCTGCAATCTCTCTCTCTCCGCCGCAATGTTGCATCTCTCTCGCTATTCTATCGCTACTATAATAATCAGTGTTCCTCAGAGCTATCCCAGTGCATACCACCTCCTTTACGTAGGGCACGTGGTACCCGTCTTGCAACTCAATCCCACCCCTACTCTGTGCAACTCTCCAACCCAAGAGTGAAACGTTACTCTCAAACTTTCTTCTACTCAACATCTGAGCTCTGGAACTCTCTCCCAGAATCAGTCTTTCCCTCTTCCTATGACTTAAATTGCTTCAAACTCCGTGTGTCCAGGCATTTTGGCTCGAACGTCCCTTGATTTTGGCCCTGTCACTCTTTCAACTATGGGGGAGGCACTCGCTATAGGCAGTTATGCCTTTTGCCTCCCTCAATCACATAGAAAAAAAAAAAAAAAAAAAAAAAAAAAAAAAAATATAATACACTCTCCCATACGCTCCCACACTCACTAGTACACTCCCACACTTCCATACGCTCCTCCACCATATAATACACTCCCCCATACGCTCCCACACTCACTAATACACCCCCACTCTTCCATACTTTTTTTTCTTCTATGTGAACGAGGGAAACAAAAGGCATAACTGCCTGCAGCGAGTGACTCCCCCAGAGTTGAAAGAGTGACAGGGCCAACATCAAGGAACGTTCGAGCTAAAATGCCTGGAAACATGGAGTTTGAATCATTTTAAGTCATAGGAAGAGGGAAAGACTGATTCTGGGAGAGAGTTCCAGAGCTCAGCAGTTGAATAGAAGAAAGTCTCCTCCACTATCTAATACACTCTCCCATACTCTCCTACACTCACTAATACATTTACTCACACACTCACACATTATCTTTCTCTGCTTCTCTAAGGTTTCCCAAGTTCCCAACACAAGTTATCGATTTACTATACCGCTAATACGGTGATCTGTTTGAAAATAGTGCTGCTCATTGAAAGACTCGGTGTGACTAGTTTTAGCATTTTTTTTTTATATTTCGGTTTGTTGAATGACCTAGATGTGTGTGAATTTTGTGTTTTGTCTGTGTTTGTTCGTTGTTTTGTCTTGTGTTTTGTTTTTTCCTGTTCTTGCTCTGTCTTGAGTCGGCCACCCCCAAGAAAAATAAATAAATAAAAAATACAAAAATAAAAATAGGAAAAGTGGGAATTGGGCTTGAGCATATAGATAGATAGATAGATTAAATTATGGTAATGATGGTTACGGTAATATATATAGCCTATACAGTATATATATACAGTATACAGTATATATACAGTATATATGTATGTGTGTGTGTGTGTGTGTGTGTGTGTGTGTGTGAGAGAGAGAGAGAGAGAGATATACACAGAGAGAGGATAGTTATCTCTGATAGGAGATGTGGGGTCGTATGGTGTAATCTTAATCAATTAACCTTATCCAAAGAATATAATAAATATTATAAATTTATTAGGAATGCACATAAATGAGAGATCACATGAGCCGAAATTGTGTTCACGCTATCGAAAACTCGTCGATACAGAGGACCGGTATATCACAAACGAGTTTTGAGGTAATTATAGATTTACTGTATGCCTAGTAAATAATCATATAGAGAAGTACTCAGATAACCGTAGATCGCCGTACGACCAAGATAACAATGATGAACTTTGGATTAAGGCTGCCTGGTTAAGAAATAATAACATTTTGTTGTGCATAATATTATCTGTCGCACTTGTCGGCATTGTCGCATTCGTTTGTTAACAACACGTGGAGGTCTTGTACCTTTGTATACATTTAGAAAATAATTTATAATGATTTTGCTTATGTCATAGCCTACATTGATTTTGAAAATTGTCAAAAGATAAGTTACTAAAGGCAAATTAATTCTCACGTTTCCAATTAAATTTGCTTACAGGTAGCATTGTCAAACAGGCAGTGACAAATTTGCCTTAGATAGAACGTAATCTCAAAATGCCTTTGTATTGTTCTACTTGTAGGCTACCGCCATCGGATACAGATGGTGTTAGGTGTAATTCGGATATGGCTAATTTTAGCCAACTCTATGTGGGGAGGCGATAGCAAAGTGTATAGGCTAGCGTCGTGGACTGCTGACCAAAAGGACCTTAGATCGAGTCCACCCCAAAGGTCGAGTTTTTTTCCGAGGTGATCTGATCGTTCCTACTGTTCTACAAGTATCCTGGCTACATCGACACGTCAAGAAAACAACCCCATATCGTCACGAATTCATAGCATAGAAGACCATATTCGAAGATGCTGTGAACGACCGTGTAGCTGCTCTCTCCTAATCAAGTGACGTGTATAAATAAGGTGTTGTCATCTAGTGTGGCAGAAAGGAAGCAACTAACACCTTGAAGCTCCACTGAGACCATCTAATGCGACACATATGAAACATCCAATATCTCGAAGCTTCAATCGATAATCTCGGGTCCTTGGAAGAGTTACAGGCTACTGAACAGGCTGAACAGCCTACAGTCCCGAGGTTGAGACATAGAAAACAATATATATATGCATTGTACTGTACGTAGATAAACTGTGGAGGTACAGATAAAATTCAATTAAACTCCATGTTTTACATATTCTTACAATGACAAACTTACATCATGATCACAAGCCTCCCCAGAGCGGGGATAATAGAGTAACCATGCACAGTTTACCTTGTTTTTTTTTGTTTTTTTTCTATATTCCAACTACTCCCTCTTGGGCATAGGCTGATAGCCTTTACACTCAACGGCTGAACACGGTGAGACCTGTGGTCTTGTTCCAGTCTAGGAAGTGAGACATGCAAAGCTTGACGGCTCGAAGCAATTCCATCTCTGAAGCCGCCTCGCCTCTGCGCTTCACAGTCTCATCCCCACAGACTCGGACCCTCACTCTCAGAACGCCACCTATTGAGCATTTAACTCACTAGGCATTGCCCCCCTGTAGCATATTTTTGAATATGGGAATATTCATACAATGCTATTTAATCAGGGAACAATGAGGGTATTTTTTTGGCATTTCGGTGTGCTGTGGTAATGCACTGATACTAGGCTTAAGGGGGGATGGTTCACTTTTTGGGCGATTTTTGCATGTATTCATTATTGTTCTAGTTTCCTCACTAGACCTCCATCAAATTAAAAAAAAAAACATCCATTAGATCCCCCTTCTAGATTAATTTGTAAATTTTTCGGTAGAAAAATGTTCCGGCCGAAGGCCAGTTCTTCCAACATTACAGGCTCACTATCGTTCGCCAGGGAAAAAATCGACACCTAAATAGGACGAAAGGTCTAAATATTGACGACGAAATGGGGCGAAATGTCTTAAAATTTGAAAACTAATGGGGCTAAACTCGAGGGAGAAAGTGGTCCAGAAAACCAGCCCATCCCCCCTTAACCCTGAAACTGTGTGATAAGGGTCAAGCATGATAGCCCAGATTGGTGGTGAGTGCTATCGGTAATGGCTAATCACTAATAATCTAGAACTTTTCACAATAACTCTTGTGCAGTTTCTAGTAGTTGTTCACCCTTCTCCACACGCAGACATATACACGTGTGCGTACGGTACTTGATCGGGGTTATCATTGTGGTTTGTTTATTAGTGTTAAAACTTGGAGTGATTAGAAAAAATCGAGCATTTAGAGTGCCTTGCTAGACCCCCTTCAAGCAAGTTAAAAAAATAAAACAAATACAAATAAATAAACACAAACTTGAAAACAAAACTCTCTCAAGCTTAAATTGAAAAACAAAAAACATCTGTTGAAAAAATGTCCTGGCCAAAGGCCGGTTTCTCCTAAATTGCAGGCTCGCCTGAAAGAGATCGAGACCGTACCTACAGTAAATGGAATAAAATATTTTATCACCAATATTATAGAGCAAAACGTCATCAAATCGCTAAACACATTTTATCATCCTCCACACACACATGTAAGTATCGGTACCGTACAGGACAGTGATCCCCACCTGTGTGACCAAGGCATACTATAGTCTGTTCATTAT
The DNA here is from genome assembly GCA_032716605.1 of Paralithodes platypus. Lineage (NCBI taxonomy): Eukaryota > Metazoa > Arthropoda > Malacostraca > Decapoda > Lithodidae > Paralithodes > Paralithodes platypus. The sequence continues at coordinate 32,800,948 of CM064513.1, forward strand.
AACAAGCCTACAAATCCACACTCCCAACCTAGCGTAACTCGAAAATAACTTGAGGAATCGGGCTGATATTTCTACCATTTGGGAGAGTTATCTTGTAAATTTATGTAGAAATGTACAGCCTGTTTGCTCCGACCCTTTCCGAATTATGAATGGCAAAGGGTCACAATTTGTAGACTATTTATAATAGACTATAAATTTGGCCAGAGCCAATTGTTTACGTAACCAATAACTATGGTGTGACTAACAAACTTTTATATTTAAGTATATACATAATAATATAAATAAGTGAATTACTAATAACACTTTATAAATCCACACAAACTAACATGAAATTTTCTTTTTTAAATATATATATATATAACAAAATATATAAGTGAATGACTATTAACAGTTAATAAATGCAAGGAACAATGATATCACTATAAATCAACCCAAGCTAACAGTAACTTTTCTTTTTAACCCCTACTGAACCTGAGGATACAGTAATAAAAGTCCCCCCCACTCCCAAGCAATGTGGCCAAAATGGCAAGATAGAACAACCTTCCACCTCAATAGATGAAGGAATACTGGCTCTCCCAGCCTTCAGAGGGTTGTATATAAGCTGAGAAGTGTTGCCATATCGAGAGCAGTGCTCAAACGGTCGTGGTATCAGGCACAGCCTGATACAGGCAGTTACAAGGATAGTACATTACTGACGGCTCCCAGCCGTCGATGGGACTGGGGAGTGACTTATCTACTGACGGCTCCCAGCCGTCGCTGGTATTGGATGGGTTAAATATATAAATAACAAAATATATAAGTGAATGACCAATAACACTAGACAAGCTAACATAACTGTTTTTATTTATTTTCCCTTTAGACACCATGGCGTCTGAATCAGTAAGCAGCGGTGGTGGCGGCATTGTCGGCGTCCCCACCAGCGCCTCCGCCAACGTCCGTGTCTACCCGGTCCGTTGGCTCATACTGGCCCTCTTTGTGGTCTACTCCATGTCCAACGCCTTCCAGTGGATCCAGTACTCCATCATCAACAACATCATCGTCGACTACTACGGCGTGAAGACGACGCAGGTGGATTGGCTCTCCATGATATATATGGTCACCTATATCCCACTCATCTTCCCGGCGTCATGGTATCTAGAGAAAAAGGTAAGTCTGGTTTACTTTAGGGCTCCTTGATTGCTCCTGTATTTTTCTGGTATCTTAGTCTTGATAGCGTAATGGTTAGTGCGCTGGATTTTCGGTGAGTATCCTAGGTTCGAATCCTTGAAGTAGCCTACCACCCGTATTCATTAATTTCATTGATTTGATTAATTAGGTTTATTTGTAAGTTTATTAGTTGGTTGGTGATATTACAAATTTACTCTAAATCAAAATTTCTGGTCCATTATGAATCCTGGCATGCTATTTAACCCACCTCTGAGATCGTTGAAAGAAATCGTTGTACATTTTATTAGATTTAACATCGATCTTTCGTAATTAAAGGGTTAAATTCACCTGGTTGGTAAAAAGGAAAAACAAAGCAAATTCAAACTAAACCATCGGTACCCTTTGTCTTGCTCAAAATATGAGAGAGAGAGAGAGAGAGAGAGAGAGAGAGAGAGAGAGAGAGAGAGAGAGAGAGAGAGAGAGAGAACAGGGGGGGGGGTAGAGTAAGCCGAGATTGTGGAGTTACGGAATAGTTGAAGAAAGGTGGCTACGGAGGTAAGGGGGTAAAATATGAAAATAAGTGATAGTGAAGTATGTGTGTGTGTGAGCTTGTTAATGTGGGTGTGTGAGAGTGAGTGTGAGTTTGTGTATATACCGAGAATGTCGAGTTTAAGGAGTAGTTCGAGAAGGACGCCTTTGAAAGGCAAGGAGCTGAAATATGAAGAAAAGTGTGTGTGTATGGGAGAGAGAGAGAGAGAGTGTGTAATACAAGAGGGTAAAGTTAGAGAGTGGTGCAAGAAGGCGGGTGTGGAAGTGAATGTGTGTGTGTGTGTGTGTGTGTGAGAGAGAGAGAGAGAGAGAGAGAGGGTGGGGGGGGGGGGGGGGGCGAGACAGAGAGATAGAGAGAGAGAGAGACAGAGTAATACAAGAAGGTAAAGTTTGAGAGTGGCATAAGGAGGCGGGTGTGGAAGTGGAATATGAAACTGAGTGGGTGAGAGAAGTGAGGCTAGGTGACGGATTTGATGATCCTGCACAGGGAGATGGTAATGGTGGAGTGGCCATCAGCTTCACAAATTGATCCCATTCCGCCACTTGTTCCTTCCTTGTACAGCTAGGGGTCTGGTCAGGTGTGGTGTTAATCTCTTCCCCTGGCTATGTCACACGAAACATTTTTCCGGTAATTTACGATGAACAAGTATTTGTTCATACTAATTTAGATATTTTCGTATATAAATCAACAACTAGACTTATTGTACACTCTACAGTATATGATTTTAAGAGACTGCAATAATATACAACTCTACTTAGAATATACCAGACTACAATTGTCACAATTGCCCTCGGCCTAAAGTGGTTCGGCCGAGGGAGGAACGATATAGCGGCAGTGGAATCAAAGGACAGAACAGGTAAAGGGGTTTACACCGCCTCCACCCTTAATACTCTCCATGATCCTATACATTATTCTGCTCCAGATCGGCCTTCTGCTGGTCGACCAATATTAATGGAAGCGGAAATATGTGCGATATAGTTTCGAAGCGGAAGTTCACGATTTTGTTGTATTTTAAAAATCTTATTTAGCTTTTAGAAGTTACGATGACGCATTTCTTTTTATATTTTCTGATTTTTTTTAGACGATTAGGCCTATATTCCTATTAGGAAGGATATATGGAAGTCAGTGGGTTAATTTAGATTGAATTTACCCTTTTGGTGCCCATAGATCCTTCGTAAGTTGTATAATATCGTCTAATGATAGCCAGAATAATCTGTCAAAATGCGTCATAATCTTCAAAGGGTTAATAATTTAGTTTATATATATATATATATATATATTTATTACCCCATTGCCAGCGGGTCTATAACCCTATTTTTTATTCTATGTGTATGAAGTGGACAAACGGCAAAGCTGTCTGTAACAAGTGTCCCCCAAAGTTGAAAGAGTGAAAGTCACTATTTTAAACTGTTTTCGTTTTCTTTTTCTTGGTGTATTGTAAATAAGTGTGGTGTGCTTGTTTAGTGTAGTGAAATTAATAGGAATAGGAGGATGAGGCGTTTGTAAGAGCTAGCTGGATTACTATCTGTGTAGGTGAGGCACAAACAGAAACAGTGAGGGAAGTCATACAAATGAAATAGGAGTTCCAGCAACTCCATATCATATGCCCATGAGGCCTCCCCTGGGTATTGCCCTGGTAGATACAATCTCCCCATGTGGTCCCAGGGAGGTCTTTATTGGATTTCCCCTGTTTAGCTTCATTAGTTTTGGAAACTTTTAGACGTTTCACCCCATTATTTCGGCGATAATAAGACGCTTCACCCCATTCTGGTGTTGATCATTTTCTGGGCAAGCGATAGCAAACCTGTAATTTGCAAGAAATCGGCCTTCGGCGACTTCGGCCGGGACATGTCTCTATTGGATGTGCAAGTTTAGCTTAAAGGGAGTCTGGGTGGGCATGTTGTAGTTTGAAGGAAGTCTGGGAAGGTGTTTTTGTTACCTTAGGGGACAAGCTAAAATACATTGCTCGGAAATAGCAAAATCACTAATATTTGACCGCTTCTGTACCGGCAACGTCTTTTTAATTACATTATTGCTATATTTAGACGATTTTGCGCACTTTGCGAAGGATCTGTGGTAGTACAAAGGTATAAATGAGATAGTTCGAAGCCTGTTTGCTAGAGACCATTTTTAAACTTAATCAAATAGTCTAATAGGAGCCAGAATAAAGTTAAAAGGACATTGCCGGTACATAAGGGGTTAAGCAAAATATATTATCGGGCCAGATAGTGTTAAGGGGGGATGGTTCACTTTTGGGGCAATTTTTGCATGTATTCATTATTTTTCTAGTTTCCTCCCTAAACCTCCATCAAATTAAAAAAAAAAAAAAAACATCTATTAGATACCCCATCTAGACTAATTTGTAAATTTTTCGGTCGAAGACCGGTTCTTCGAACATTACAGGCTCACTGTCGTTCACCAGGGAAAAAATTGACACCTAAATAGCACGAAAGGTCTAAATATTGACGAAGAAATTGGGCGAAAGGTCTTAAAATCGACTAACTAATGGGGCTAAACATGAGGGAGAAGGGGGCCCAGAAAAGCGGCCCATCTCCCCTTAAACGAACCTCGGAAATGCAAATATTGGGTAAACACTTCACGACGTGATCCCCGTAAGTTCTGGTTAGCTCTGAATTATTAACCCTTTCCAGATTCTATTACGCATTGCTGTTTCTGTTTTCTGGTTATTATTAGACGATTGTATTGAGATTAGGAAGGGTATAAGGAAATCAGAGCGGTAATTGAGATATAGTCTTTACCCTTTTAGTTCCCACAGATCCTTCCTAAGCTGTATAAAATCGTCTAATAATAACCAGAACACACCGTCGAAATACGTCTTTACCCTTTTAGTTCCCACGGAGGCACAGATCCTTCCTAAGCTGTATAAAATCGTCTAATAATAACCAGAACACACCGTCGAAATACGTCTTTACCCTTTTAGTTCCCACAGAGGCACAGATCCTTCCTAAGCTGTATAAAATCGTCTAATAATAACCAGAACACACCGTCGAAATACGTCTTTACCCTTTTAGTTCCCACAGAGGCACATATCCTTCCTAAGCTGTATAAAATCGTCTAATAATAACCAGAACACACCGTCGAAATGGGTCATAATTTTCAGAAGGGTTAACGCCGATTTTGTGACCTCGTGTGTACAGTCGCGCGTAACAAAATGTGGATCTCCTTTGTTTATTCGATTTTAATTATATTTATATTTTATTAATTTCGTCTACGGTGGCAAGGTAAATTAATGTGCTCGAAAATTGCATACACCAATTAATACCATCAATAATAAATATAAAAACAGAACACTAACTCTCCAACACGTCGGATGAGCTATTGTTAACCCATTCTGTACCGTCAACGTCGTTTTTATTTTATTCTAGCTATATTTAGACAAGAATGCAGTGAAAGTATTGTAAAGGACAAATTAATATAAGATCATGTGTGTGAGGGAGTGAACAACCCTTTCAAGATCCGATTACGCATTTCTTTTCCGTTTTCTGGCTATTATTCGACTATTTTATTCAGGTTAGGAAGGGTATACACATATACTGTAGTCTATGGTATAAACCATAAGGAAATCAGAGGGTTAATTGAGATAGTCTGTACCCTTACAATTCCCACAGATCCTTCCTGAACTGTATATAATCGTCTACTGATAGCCAAAATACACCGTCGAAATGCGTTTAATCTTCAAAGGGTTAAACAGTGATTGCTTTAATCTTTTGTTCGGTGGTGATATTTTGAACAGTTAACATTGTATCAATCAGTAATCTAATCTACCGTTTTATTGTAAGAGAATACAGTACATTACGTGCATATAACCTATAGGCCTACACACGAAATTACAGTATATATGTCACCACTCTGAAGTGTTGTTGTGATAACATATGTGATTAACCCCTTATGTCGCCCAGGCTTTATTGTGGTCGGCAGGGAGGATTCTGTGGGGGCGCTCGGTTATGGTCTTGGCCTTGCTCGGGGCCTTGGGGCTGTTCGGCCAGGCAGCTTGGGGAACAACAACAACAACAACAACCCCTTATGTACCGGGGACATGTCTTTGATTTTATTATTTCTCTTAGTAGACAAGTTTATTCAGTTAATCAAGGGCCTCGAGCAACTAAGAGGCTTCGAACTATATCACTTAACCCTTTTTGCTACCATAGATGCTTCTTAAACCGCAGACAATTGTTTAAATATAGCTAGAATATAATTATAAAGACGTCGCCGGTAAAGAAGGGGTTAATTTATTACAATCTTTGGCCTTCATATTTTATCATGCCGCCCGTTGACAAGCGTTTAGACGTCCTTCTAATATAGACAAATTATTATCAGGTTACGAAGTTAACCCTTTGAAGATACGATGATGCATAACCTGTTTGTTTTCTGGCTTTTCTTTTACACGATTTTATTCAGATTGGGAAGGCTATATGGAAGTTACACGGTTAATTGATACAGTCTTTACCCTTTTGACTCCCACAGATCCTTCCTAAATGACCTAATGATAGCCAGAATTAACTGTCAAAATGCGTCATGATCTTCAAAGGGTCAAGTATTCCAAACAGTTTACGGTACTACAGACCATTATATTTCAGTACAGTACACTCTTAAGTAACACATCCTAGCCCATTAGGAACCTTTAGGAACCTTTGAATATTTATTCATTTATATATTTATTAGTTTGAAGGGGGTCTGGGGAAGCGTTTTCTTAGTCTAAGGGGAAACTAAAAGTACATTGGTCCAAAATGGCAACAACAGACAAAACCCTCAATACAAATACAAACGATCAAGACTGTTTACGGTGCTAGGCTTTATCACCGAGGCTTTCTATATCTCTCTCACTGTGTACACTGGGTGCGTGGAAACTTGATTGCTTATCGTAAGTTTTGTCTTGATCACAGAATTGATATAAAGATGCGCTTAGGTGTTCTTGGGTTTAAAAAAAAAAAAAATCCCCTTAATGACAGCAACCAGTGGCAGCAATATGGCGGAGGTTGGCCGATCATTGTTAAGGGGGGTGACCTGCTTTTGTTCTCTCCTTTTTTTTTCTCTCTCTCTCTGAGTTGTATCTATTCGGCCCCATTCAGCCTACTGTTTTGAGACGTTTATTCCCATCCAGGTGTCGATTTCTTCCTGGCGAGCGATAGCGAGCCAGCATTGTATGGAGAAATCCGGGTTCGCCGGAGAAATGTTTCTATCGAAAAATGTACAAATTTAGCCTGCTGTCAAAAACACTTTAAACAATATGCTGGCTTGCTACCGCTCGCCAGGAAAAAATCGACACCTGGGTTGGGATACACGTTTTAAAGCCAACTGTTTTAAGACATTTATCCTCATCCAGGTGTCGATTTCTTCCTGGCGAGCGATAGCGAGCCAGCATTGTATGGAGAAATCCAGCTTCGCCGGAGACATTTTTCTATCGAAAAATGTACAAATTTAGCTTGCTGTCAAAACAAAAATATATATATGCTGGCTCGCTACCGCTCGCCAGGAATATATTGACACCTGGATGGGGGTAAACGTCTTAAAACAGTAGGCTGAATGGGGCCGAATGGATACAAGCCAAAGAGAGAGGGAGAGATAGAGAACAAAAGCGAGGTGGGCTCCCTTAAAAAAGTTATATGGCCGCGTAAGCAGGCTTCTGGATTTCAACTTATGGTTAGTATTAAAATGCCTAGCATTCAGTGAGACAATGATTTGTCTTTTTTAAACTCTTTAATTGATACTTGTTTTTTTCTCTATGAGAGAGAGAGAGAGAGAGAGAGAGAGAGAGAGAGAGAGAGGGAGGGGGGGGGGGGGGAGAGAGAGAGGGAACCACTAAAGATGCGCTGGCGATCACACCATTCTCTCTCTCTCTCTCTCTCTCTATATATATATATATATATATATATATATATATATATATATATATATATATACAGTATATACGCATACATCGGTATATTTCTACCTACAGTATATATCTAACTCTATTTGTATGTCTATAACTGAGTAAATACATAAATATTAGTTAATTTCGGTTTATTGATTTATTGGAAACAAATATTGGACAAAGTTGAGGAAAGAAGCAATAGAAAGTCAATATTAAAGATCGAAATATCGAGGGATTGAAAACAATGATAAGGATTTATAATGCTGGATAATGGCTGGGGTGGAGTGATCTGGGTGATAACAGGATTTACATAAATTTAGATAGATACACTGGCCACACAGACCTTACGATCCAAACGAGGTGGTCAGGACTTCATTCTAGTAGAGATGGCATATCCGATAGAAAAGGAAAGTTGAAGGAAAGGATAGAAAAGAAGAAGAAGAAGAAGAGAGAGAGAGAGAGAGAGAGATACTGAGAATGAGTAATTGTATGGTGTGATATGTGTGAGAGAGAAAGGGCGCAAGAGTGGGAGAATAGAAAAGGTATGTGTACCGTTAAAAGCTCTATTGTGAAACGTATACATGGAATTCGTTTCTGTAGATTTGAGCCATTTCAGAGATATATTCAAGAGATTGTGGCATTATTCTAGCGATTTTCGGCATTTATGTACTATCTAGCGGACTTGATTTGGTAACCCTGCTTGACTACCCCGTCAGAGCAGTACAGTGCCGTACATAGCCCCATACGGTTTAGTCCATAGAGGCGGTATCATGTTTGTATATAAGTATGTATATACTCAGGCACATTACCCCATAGCTTGGAGTGGCCGACTTGAGACAGAGCCCGAACTGAAACAACATATAAAGTTCCAATTCTTAGGGTACGGGACCACTTTCGCTTTCTCTCGCCCCTTTTTCTGTCTCGTCTAGTAAGTAAATTATACAAGGGGAGGGGGATTCCTAGCCTCCTGCCCCCAGAAGGAAAATTAGGACAGTAAAAGAGACAGACAGAAAATGCTAAGGTTGGGTAGAGGATGTCAAATCTCACTCTGGATAGGACCAGCCCTCACCCAAGGCGGTATCATACGAACGCCTTTTGCCCCATACGAACGCCTTTTCCCTCATACGAATGTCTTTTTCCTCATACTAACGCTTTTTCCCTCAAGCGAACGCCTTTTCCCTCATATAAGCGCTTTTTCCCTCATACTAACGCTTTTTCCCTCAAGCGAACGCCTTTTCCCTCATATAAGCGCTTTTTCCCTCATACTAACGCTTTTTCCCTCATACTAACGCTTTTTCCCTCATACTTTTTTTTTTTTTTTTAAAGAGACAATTAACGGAGGAAGGAAACACAGATAAAACAAAAAGGTCCATGTGCCTAAAGGCATCCTCCATTCATAAAATGTTTGTAACAACTGGATTTAAACTTTTGTAGATTGTAAGTTTGTGGAAAGCAACTCGAGGGAAGTGAATTCCAAAGAGTAGTAGTTCTAGGGATAAATTAATTTTGATAAGCAGAAGTTCTGCATTGTGGAGGAGAAAGTGTAAATTCATGGGCGCTCTCAGCTGCCCTAGTTCTACGGGGAAAGATGTGGAGAGGCGGCACAATTGAAGCAAGTTCCTCGGAACAATTGCTGTGAAAATATCTGTAGAATAATGCAAGGGATGCAACGTTTCTTCGTATGGATAATGTAGGAAGGTCCTGTGTGATTGCAGGGTTATTGATTAATCTAATGGCTTTATTTTGAATTTTGTCCAACTGCCTCAATGCAACCACTCCACTTCCACTCCACAGAGGTGAACAGTAATCCATCTGAGAACGCACATGACTTTTATATATTACTGCCAACTGCTCGTCAGTGAAGAATTCTCGAACTCTGTACAGGAGTCCCAGTTTTTTAGAGGCATTCTTAGCAATGCTTCTAACATAATGTGTCCAGCTCAAGTTAGTAGTTAATGTTACACCGAGAATGTCAATACTAGGGGAAGTGGGAATATTTACATCATTAAAAAATATATGGGAGTCAGTGAGATTCTGTCGGTTAGAAAATTGAATGTACTTGGTTTTCTGTGCATTAAAGGAAACTAGATTCTTTTGTCCCCATTCATTAATTCTAGAAAGGTCCTGGTTCAGAGAAATTGCAGTGTTTATTTTTGAATTTATAAGATCGGGTTGGGTGAAAGAATTGGTAAATGTGAAGGAACTGTGGAGTGTTGAGTCATCTGCGTAGGAATGTATTGGATTATGAGTGGTAGATATGAGATCATTGATATGAATGAGGAACAGAGTTGGGGCCAAAACTGATCCCTGGGGAACACCAGCATTTATTGAGTGAAATTGAGAATAAAGGCCATCTACCATTACACGTATTTTTCTGTTATGAAGATAAGAAGAAATTAGTGGAACTAATGATGCAAGGCCGTAGTGTGACATCTTCGACAATAAGAATTGATGCCAGACTCTATCAAATGCCTTTGATATATCCAGTGCTATTGTATGTGTTTCACCATGTTGGTCTGTAGCTTGGTTGATTTGATGCGTAAGAAAGCAAAGAATGTCTGCAGTTGATCGACATCGTCTAAAACCATATTGCCTATCACTGATTAATTTATTATTCTCAAGATGCTTAATTATGTGATTATTTAATATAATTTCAAAGACTTTACCAAGAGTGGAAGTTATAGCTATTGGTCTGTAGTTTGATGGATCTGAAGAGGCACCTTTTTTAGGAACTGGATGGATGTTTGCTTCTTTCCAGGGTACTGGGAAGCATGAGGTATGAGTACACAGACGGAAATTTTTTGCCAATACAGGAGCGAGCACCAAGGAGCAATTCTTAAGTACTATTGGAGGAATTTCATCTGGACCAGATGAACGCTTTTTCCCTCATACTAACGCTTTTTCCTTCATACTAACGCTTTCATTCATACTAACGCTTTTTCCCTCATACTAACGCTTTTTCATTCATACTAACGCTTTTTCTCTCATACTAACGCTTTTTCCCTCATACTAACGCTTTTTCCCTCATACTAACGCTTTTGCCCTCATACTAACGCCTTTTCCCCCATACTAACGCTTTTTCCCTCATACTAACGCTTTTGCCCCCATATAAGCGCTTTTTCCCTCATACTAACGCTTTTTCCCTCATACTAACGCTTTTACCCTCATACTAACGCTTTTACCCTCATACTAACGTTTTTACCCTCATACTAACGCTTTTACCCTCATACTAACGCTTTTTCCCTCCAACGAATGGCTTTGCCCTCATAAAAACGCCTTTGCCCTCATACGTACGCTTTGTCCCTCAACTTTTGTTCTATAATTTTGTCCTGACAATTTGGAAATACAATTTTATATTGCGAATTCAGTACACGAAGGAGGCCGTGAGGGTGGCTTGCACGTTATGTGGAATTCAGTACACGAAGGAGGCCGTGAGGGTGGCTTGCACGTTATGTCGAATCGCTAGTATTTCAGCTGACATAAAAATACGACGTCCCCATCTTGATTATTAAGTTATTACGAAAACATTGTAGCGAAATATGTTGTTAATTATGAAAATCTGGTGTTAATGTGATGTAGAGGTGTATTAGTTTCATATCTGTCCATTAAATATCGATACATCAGCTGGTAAGAGATAAAACTTCTCCCCAGAAAAATAAATTTATAGTTACAAATATCCCAAGGAAACAACTTTCCTTCAAGCTATGGAGGCCAGATTACGTTCAAACAAATTCCTGCGCTGTAAATATTGAACGCTTAGTGGTAACAAAAATTGTACATAAACAGTTTTCTAGTCGCATTTATCCTTTAAAAAAAGTGTCGCATTCTTAAAAACATACAGCTTTGATTAAATTAAATCTATACAGAGTATGTATAACTAATTTATAAAGTTATTAATAGCTTAAAATGTGAGGTTTGTTATTAAAAATTTATGATTTGGCAAGTCTGTCTGTATCAGATTCCTGACCTGACAACGCCCAAATGGCCTTTACAAAATAGAAGGAAGTGTCGTTCTGTTCGCCTAGCAAAATATTTTGACGAAGCAATCTTTTGCTGGAAGTCAACGGAACGCTCTGCAGCCCCAAAGTCCCGTACGTCCCCCTACACAACTTGAACATCTTAAGGGGCAGGTGGTTAGTTTTTGGTATATTTATTTATTTATTTATTTAATTTATAGTTTCATCCTTAGACCTCCACCAAGCTTAAAAAGCAACCCCTAGAGATGAATTTGTATATTATTCGGTAGAAAAATGTCTCGGCCGAAGGCCGATTCTTCCTAGAATTACAGGCTCGCTATCGCTCGCCAGGGAAAAAATTGACATCTAAAGGGTATGAAAGGTCTATATATTGACAAAGAAATGGGGCGAAAGGTCTTAAAATCGCCAAACTAATGGAACGAACGTCTTAAGATTTCAAAGCAAATGGGACTAAACGAGGGAGGATTGGCAACTACCTCCCCCTTGCTAGTTTCAGGCTATAAGGATGTTCAAGCTTTAGATATTTATTTGCAGCCGGAGTACGAGCAAAAATTATAGGTTTGTAGTAGACGCATAAATACATTAAATCCACTTTAACACTATTTCCATCCATCAAAAACCAACATATCTGTTAAATATCGATGCCTATGGTTTGAACTTGCTTATAATCTATATTTTATTAATTTCACCCCAACACCAAACACCTCCTCCAATGAAATTAATGAAAGCATATATGTGATCCACCGGGATTCGAACCTGATAGCCTGAAACTCGCATATATCTATCGATCTATCTATCTAGAGAGAACGATATGCCTTATCTATCGTCTACTAATCTTCAGGGTGTTGTTTAGGCTTGTACCTGGCTACAGGAGATAGGGTTCAACATTATATATATATATATATATATATATATATATATATATATATATATATATATATATATATATATATACAGGGTGTCCATAAAGTCTTTTTACAATATAAAATATTTATTACCAAGGCAATTGATGAGATATTTTAATCAAATTTGTTGTATGTACTCGGTGGTTTTCAAAGTTTTTAATAACATTGCATTTGTCCATTGGTCCATTTTTCTTCCACGAGAAAACAATTACTGCAAATGTTTACCTTGACCTTTTGACTGAATATGTGGCACCACAACTAGATGACCTTCAACCAACCATCATTTATCAGCAAGATGGTGCACCACCACATTGTAGTAGAGTCATTTTCAGAGCTTCCGTGACCGTGTTTAGGATACCAAAGTTTCTCAGTAAATTTAACAAGGGCAACTGATACTAAAAAATATAAGCCCCCATACACCTCACTAAAATGACGGGAAAGTTGTTATTTTAGACGTTTTTCAAAATGGCCGCCGCCGTCATCTTAAATTTTTTATAAAGTTCTATTTCTTGAAGTGAATGGCCAAAAATGAAAATGTTGGTGTCTATTCCCACTAATTTTGGTGTCAGAAGATCAATGGCATGGCACAATTAAAAAATAATTAATAAATAATTACCAAATAATTAAGTAAATAAGAAAATAATTAAGAAAATCAATGGGATGGTATAATTCATGATTTAGAGTCCCATTAACCTCAACATCTAAGACAAATATGATGTTGTTAAATCCACTGAGAAACTTTGGTATCCTAAACACGGTCACGGAAGCTCTGAAAATGACTACTATTGGGGACTGCGTGTTCGTGAGTTCCTAAATCAAACATTCACAGACCGGTGGATTGGAAGGGATGGCCCGATTCCCTGGCCACCTCGTTCACCAGATATCACTCCCCTGGACTTCTTTCTATGGGGTTATGTTAAAGATATCGTTTATCGAACAGAGATACGGGACATCACTGACCTAAAGCAAAAGATCACTGATGCCATTGCGACCATTGATGAGGCTATGCTACAGTGAACATGGCAAGAAATCGAGTACCGTCTTGATGTGCTTCGTGCAACTAATGGTGCCCATGTAGAGGTGTACTAAATGAGGCAAAACAAAATTCAATATCTACTCCTCATTTTGTAATAATTTCCACATATTTGTCTTCATTTGCTTTTGTAATAAATATTTTAAATTGTAAAGAGACTTTATGGACACCCTGTATATATACACACACAGTATATATACCGTATGTAAATTATTATGCCATCCCTAGGTTATCCACCCAGCCTTCTACAGGGCTAACAGGTTCACTTTAAAGCTGCCAAGGGCTTCGTGTTCAAGTCTAATTAAGATAAAGCGGACTCTGAACCTCATTTGATGTTCTTTTTCGTGGATTATCCCGTTCTATATATTCAGCATGACACTACCTCATCCCATGTGTTAATTTAGGATTAATAGTATAGTTACTGTTTTAATCAATTGTCAAATGGAGGCACACAGCTTACGTTAATACCTTACCAGCAGTTCGTTAGTACATTGAGGGGGGTCACCGGCTTTTTTTTTTATCCTTCTCTCCTTTTCTCTCTTTCCCTGGCTTGTATCCATTCGGCCCCATTCAGCCAACTGTTGTAAGACGTTTATCCCCATCCAGGCGATAGCGAGCCAGCATTCTATGGAAAAATCCGGCTTCGCCGGAGAATTTACCTTGCTATCAAAACAAAAATATATATATGCTGGCTCGCTACCTCTCGCCAGGAAAATATTGACACCTGGATGGGGGTAAACGTCTTACAACAGTTGGCTGAATGGGGCCGAATGGATACAAGCCAAAGAGACAGGGAGAGAAAGAGAAAAAAGCGAGGTGGGCTCCCTTAAAACAGACTGTAACTGGCCAGATGTCGCTTCGTCCACAAAGAAAAAGAAAGCCAAAAATATATAGAGAAAATTGTGTAGAGAAAAGCATTACTGGTTTGAACAGTTTTTCTACGGTATTGTGGCTCTCTCTCTCTCTCTCTGCAAGGCTAGTATTAGTGTGTATTACGTAACTTTAAATACACTGTCTGCTTACTCACTCAATTATACACACACACACACACACACACCACTTCTTCCCCACCAAGTGGACCAAAATGCACCCCTCTGACGTCCCATGGATTACTCCTCGGATCAAGAGACTGATGCAGAATCGGAACAAGGCCTTCTACACGGACAACAATCGCTACAAGGACCTACTCAACATTGTGATAAGGGAAATCCGTTGGGCGAAGAAGTCCTACTACCCTACAAAGATTCATCATTTAAAACAAACCAATATCAGTCAGTGGTACTCTAAAATTAAGAATCTTTGTGGCTTAAGTAGTGGGACTCCTTCGATCCCCTGTGTTTCCCATGTCCCTCGTGTAGATGCACTTGAACTGATAAATAATCACTTCTCTACCATCTGCCAAACCCTCCCCAAACTAGACCGCACCAACCTCCCTACCTTCCTCCCATCCCCTTCCCCCCCCAGTAACTGTTCAAGAATATGAAGTGGCCAAAAAGCTTTCCAGTTTCAAATAAAAAAGATCAACAACCCCAGTAGACCTATCCATGAAAATATACAAAGAATTTTCGGTGGAATTTGCCACCCCCCTTTGCTCGATAATTAATGCCTCCTTAAGGCAAAGAAAATGCCCTGCAGACTGGAAAACTTCATACGTCACTCCAATCCCCAAAACCCCCTCCCCACATTCTCTTAATGAACTCAGACCAATTGCCATAACGCCCATCCATAGTCTAATGTGTGAGGACTTTGTATTCACCTGGGCTTACGCACAACTCCGTCACTTGATAGATCCCCAACAGTTTGGCAACGTAAAAACCTCCTCCACCACTCACTGTCTTATTAGCTTCCTAGATTATATTTACACAAATCTTGAGAAGAGAAAGACTTCCCTCGCCCTTGCCTTTATTGACTTCAGGAAAGCATTTGACCTTGTTGACCACACCATCATCATCAACAAGGCCATAAAGTTGGGGCTACATCCTACCCTGGTTGCGTGGTTGACCGACTTCCTTAGTGACAGACGACAAGCAGTGCGATACCAAGGCTTCATCTCCACCTTCCTAGACATCACATGTGGAGTCCCACAGGGCACACAGATGGGGCCTCTATTGTTCCTCATCTTGATTAATGATGCCCTAAAGGACACCCCATTCCACTGGAAGTACGTGCATGACTCGACAGTCGGCATTACTGTCGATAACACCTCCCCTAACTATGACCCCCTACAAGACATCCTCGACCGTCTTCAAGACTGGACCACAGACAATCATGTGACTATCAATCATGACAAGACAGTGGTCATGCACATCAACACCTCTGTTACCGACCTTCCTCCACCCACTGTCACAATTGGTTCTCATCCCCTTCAGCTTGTTGAGTCCACCAAACTCCTCGGAATCACTGTGGACAACAAACTCAACTGGAAGAAACATGTAACTACCACAGTCAGGACCGCCACATACAAGTTGTTTATGCTAAGGCGGTTGAGATCCCTGGGGGCGCCGGAGAATGAGCTGAAGAGTATATATAACACCTTCATACTCCCTAAGCTCACCTACGCCTCTCCCGCCTGGTCCTCCTCTCTAACCCTGACACAACAACGTCAATTGGAGAGAGTGCAGAGGAGGGCATGCAGGATCAAGCTGGGTGGCACATATCCAGGGTACGAGGAAGCTCTCACCACCCTTAGCATACCTGCACTTTCAACCCGCCACTACAACACACTCAAACAGTTTGCATCTAAGCTGCTTGTTCACCCACGACACAGAAACTTACTTCCACCAGACGCCCCTAGACCAACACGTGCAGCTCGTCACTTCAACACACTCCAACCAATAAGAGCAAGAACTGACAGATATAAAAATAGTCCTATCCCAACCATTGTTAATATTATTAATAATGTGTAATAACGGCCTGTCACACCATATATACGCGCCCACCTTTAATAATGTATGCATAAGTGTGTGCGTGTGTGTATTAGAATATAATTTGTATGTATTTGCTTGAGTTTGTTTAGGTATATGTGTATATACCGGTATGTATATGTGTATGTGTGTATCTATGTATGTGCAGTATATGTGTATGTATGTGTGCGTATATGTGTATGTATGTATGCGTTATTTATGTATATATATATGTGTCTATAGTGTATACTGATTGTGGTTCGAGCCCGGCTGAGAGTATCAGGTGGATAAGAGAAGAGCATATATGCATGTAATGTGCATATATTTATGTATATGTATGTCTGTGTGTATGTGATGTCAATGGTTCGAGCCCGGTTGAGAATATAAGGTATATACTATATATATGTACTGTACGTGTATTTGTATGGTCATATGCACATATGTATGTAAATATACGTACATATGAGCGAGAACATATTGCTCACTAGCGCAACTTCTGATTATAAATCAATGCATAAGCATTATCTATTATTAAGTGTTCGTGTATCTTCATCCATGTATTTCCACCCTTAATAGAACGCCCAGCTTTTCCACATTTCGCTTTCTATCACACACACACACACACACACACACACACACACACACACACACACACACACACACACACACACACACACACATACACACACACACACACCTACACTACCGAGGATTAACCTCCCATTGTAGTAGGCTTTACCTGACCCTACATGCACGGACTTGAACGCCTTTACCCTTTACCTCTTTACCCTGACCCCACCAAAACAGTTTTTGTATGTATGTATGTTTGTGTGCATACGTGAGCGTTTGTGTATACAGACATGTGCACACTTACTGCATGTTCTTATGTTCATATGTGTGTATATGTATGCGTATGTATGTGCGTACGTACGTGTATATATGTATGTTCTGTATATGAGTAAGTAAAATAAACGTGTATATGTACTGTATATCACTTACTCTCATGGTTATTTTATGATAATTTGTATTCTGCACCTGCATCATTATTTTATTTTATTTTTTTGTTGTAAACATCTTCATATCTGTACATCTCATGTTCATCCACTAAATTGTAAAATGTGTATTTTCAGCTCATGAGGCTGCCATTCTTTAATAAACCGTTTATCTATCTATCTATCTATTGCCTGACGCCGTGATCCCCGAAGGGGTGGCCACGAACGAACCGCCCCCATGCACCTCTGTCCCCAGTCAGTCGACGCCCCTCCCCCCAACCAGCACTGCCTTCGTTCATGTACTTCCTCACTCCATCCTTCCACCTCTCATTCGGTATACTTCTCCCTCTCTGTCCCTCCACCTCGCTCTCGTACACCCTCTTAGTCATTCTCTTGCTTTCCATACGTTCCATATGGCCGAACCATCTCAAGTTCTTCCTTTTCACACTTTCCAGCACATCTACCTCCACACCACACCTCCTTCTTACTTCCTCATTAGTCTGTCTATCCCTCCATGTAACTCCGCACGCACTCCTTAAGTAATTCATTTCCACTGCTCTCACTCTTGGTCTGAGTCTCTCAACCAACGTCCATGCTTCGCTTCCGTAAGTCAGTGTCGGGATTACCACACTGTCATGCAAGGACCGTTTATTATTATTATTATTATTATACTCACTCCATCTCTCTCGCTTATTAACCCTTTCATTACGATGGCGTCCCTTTCATTATATTCTGGCGTATATTAAACTATTATATTCAGCTATGGAAGAACCACTAGAAATCTCCGGTAATCTTCTAATTTCTACTGGGGAGGTTTTTAGTTCGATCCCTAGATAAGCTTAAAATTACACCCCCTTGATTCCTTTTCAAAATAAATTTGTACATTTTTCGGTAGAAAAATGTTATGGCCGAAGGCCGGTTCCTCTTAAATTATAGGCTCGCTATCGTTCGCCAGGAAAAAATCGACACCTAAATGGTACGAAAGGTCTTCAAAATGACAAATGGGGCTAAAGTTTTTTAAATCGCTAAACTAATGGAGCAAACGTCTTAAAATCTCAAAAGCAATGGGCTAAACATGAGGGAGAGAGAGGTCAAGAAATATATCCGTCCAGGGGAAATCTCCCCTTAATATAATCGCCTAATGGTAACCAGAATGAAACTAAGAAGGGTGTCATCATACTAGAAGGGTTAAGGGGAGATGGACCGTTTTTCTGGCCCCCTTCTTCCTCATGTTTAACCCCCATTAGTTTTCAGATTTTAAGATGTTCGCCCATTATTTTGTCGATTTTAAGACCTTTCGCCTTATTTCTTTGTCAATATTAAGACCTTTCGTGCTATTTAGGTGTCAATTTTTTCCCCTGGCGAACGATAGTGAGCCAGTAATGTTGGAACAAGCATTTTTCGGGACATTTTTCTACCGACAAATGTACAAATTGATCTAGAAGGGGGATCTAATGGATGTGTATTTAAGTTTGATGGAGCTTTCTTGGATGGTATTACTACTCGCTAAAACACCTTCCCAGAAGTTGGGTTTGCTCAAGTGTCTGTGGGTTCCTTACCCCCGCACATTCCCCCGTTACTCCCCGTTAGGAGTTACTCTTGATCCCAAACTTACTTTTGAAAAGCATATTCGTTCTTTCTCCTCTTCCATTTCCCAAAAAATTGGTCTGCTTCGCAAGGTTTATAAAACATTTGCTTGTGACGCCACAGTTATCAAGTCTTTTTATGCTTTTATTTTGCCACATTTCGAGTACTGCTCACCTGTCTGGTTGTCAGCAGCTGACTGCCATCTCAAGTTGCTTGACAGGTCGCTAAATTCCATCAGTTTTATTCTACCTAATTTGTCTCTTGATCTGTGTCATCGACGTAAAGTTGGTGCCCTTAGTCTTTTATTTAAAGTTTTTAACAACCCTCAGCATCCCTTACATGGGGTTCTGCCTGGGCCCTATGTCCGGGCTCGTGCAACTAGATTCACAAGCAATCTTAATTATCTTGCCATGAGCCGTGTTAATTTTTCTACTACACAGTTTTCACGGTGTTTTGTGCCGGCCATGGTTGACTTGTGGAATAAGTTGCCAAATGAGCTAGTCAATTCAGCTAATATCTCTATTTTTAAGTCTAGAGTTAATGCTTTTTTGCAGCATTAATTCTAATTTTTAAACTTATTTTATTCTATTTTATTGTATTATATTTAAGCTTGATATCCTCCACTGCATAATATGTTATCTGTGTTTAATATGTGTATATGTACAGTACAGTATACAGTGTATGTTTTTATTTTTTCCTAAGTTGCCATAGTCTCTCTCCAGTGCCTCCGGGTGTTTTGTGTGGATTGATCTTGATGGTGTTTCTGCACCCTGGTTGGAGATTTCGGCATCTCATATAATAATAATAATAATAATAATAATAATTTCTTGCTCTGTATAGGGGCACAGTGCGCCCATGTATTGAGTATTGTTTGCATGTGTGGGGAGGTTCCACCCATACCGCATTTCTCGAAAGAGTTGAGTCAAAAGCATTTCGCCTCATCAACTCGCTTCCTCTTACTAGTTCCCTACAATCTCTTTCTACACGCCGTAATGTTGCATATCTTTCACTCTTCTATCGCTATTACAACAATCAGTGTTTTTCAGAGCTCTTTCAGTGCATACCCCCTCCCTTGCGGAGAGTGCGAGGCACTTGCCTTTCAACGCAGTCCCACTCCTATTCTGTCCAGCTCTCCAACCCAAGAATTTGCAAATTTTCTCAGTCTTTCTTCTACTCAACAAGTGAACTCTGGAACTCTCTCCCTCAACCAATCTTTCCTTCATCCTATGACTTAGATTGCTTGAAACTTCGTGTGTCCTGGTGTTTTGACTCCAACGTCCCTTGAAGTTGGTTCTCTGTCACTCTTTTGGCTTTGGGGGAGACTCGTTACAGGCAGCCTGCATTTTGTCTCCTTCATGCACAGCAAAAAAATCAGAGATAGATAAAGAGAGAGAGAGAGAGAGAGTGAGAGTGAGTGAGTGAGTGAGTGAGAGTGGATGATGAGTTTTCGTGTGTAAGGTGCGGTGGATGGCTGACTCACATGCTATCGAGATCAATAGTGAGTGACAAATGGATGACCTGTGTGTGTGTGTGTGTGTGTGTGTGTGTGACTCACATGCAATCAAGATCAATGAATGGCCGACCAGTTGGGGGACTTTGTGAATGAGAGACTTGACTTGCCTCAATGACCTATATTTACCGCTAGAGTCGATGAGATTAGTCAATAATGCGTTTTGATTAAATGAGAGAGAGAGAGAGAGAGAGAGAGAGATATGTTAGACTGGAATGGATATTAATCTTTCAGCGTAGGCTATCGTGACACATCCGTTCATTCTCTTCTGGCTATTATTAGACGATAGTATTAACTTTTCAAAGGTTCTGTGGGAGTTAAACATGTACTTGAGATAGACTTATACCCCTGTGATTGCTGGAGGTCCTTCCTAAGATGCATAGAGTCACTTAGAGTTACCAAGAATTAAATTAAAAGGACGCCGTATCACACGAGCACTCTTTCCGGCAATTATTATACAACAACTTTGATCTTGTGGTTTTGTAGTTGAAGTTTTTCTTAAGAATGAAAATATTGTAGCTTCAGTTTAGTAGCTGATACTAGAGACCAACTTCCGCCATATTGGTGGAACTGGTGTCAATAGCCTTTCTTTAAACCCCAATATGTCCATATCCATAGTAAACACTCAACAAAACCCCAATATGTCCATACCCATAGTAAACACTCAACAAAACCCCAATATGTCCATACCCATAGTAAACACTCAACAAAACCCCAATATGTCCATACCCATATTAAACACAACAAAACCCCAATATGTCCATACCCATAGTAAACACTCAACAAAACCCCAATATGTCCATACCCATATTAAACACAACAAAACCCCAATATGTCCATACCCATAGTAAACACTCAACAAAACCCCAATATGTCCATACCCATGGTAAACACTCAACCATACTGGTACAGACTATATACTGGTAGTTTGGTCTTTGGATCTAAAGTCTACATGATCAAGCATAAAATATCACCCTATTGTTTGATAATCATAGCACCAACATGGCGTCCAGATTAAAGTTGACCACTTTCCCTATAATATTTTTAGTTGATAGTAATACAATGAGCATCCCAAATTATTATCATAATAAAGTTGCTGATCGAAAATTGGTGGCCCAGAAGCCGCCTCAGGTACTCTTCTTAATGGCTTTTGAATCTTGTTATGGGTTTGTATTTCGTCGACCCACTTTACCAGCGACGGTCAGTAATAAAGTCACTCGTCAGTAGACTCGGTATCAGCGACGGAAGATCGCCGTCAGTACTATGCGGTCCTTGTAACTGTCCGTATCGAGTGGTACAGTACCTGGTACTGTAACTTGTACGCACTGTTTTGAGACATTGGCAACATTTCTCAGTCTGGATCCAACCCTGTGGGAGCTAGCTGGAACAGTATTCCTCCAACATTTTGCCATAATGCCTGGTACTGGAGGGTACATAATGTAGTAATAACCTCTGGTACAGTAGGGGTTAATGCACTCCACAGCAATACCATCCATACCTTCTGCTTTTCCCACTCGCATTTGTCTCACTGCTTCTTTCACCTCATTTTCCCCAATCCTTTCATTCATTCCCTGCCACCTGGGTGGCCTGGGTAACCTATTTCCATCAACCACTGCTTCAATTGGCGATGGGCTGGTCTATCAGAGTGAGACCTGAGCGATCTCTGCCATACCCATAGCTTACTCGGACTGTTCCTTTTACTTATATATTTTCTAAATCTCAAGTGACGGCGTCTCTTCCGTGGATTGACCTCCCAATCTACCAAGATTGGAAGCTAAAGCGTCACATTATTCCTTTGCCCCTCAACTTTCTCTTCATAATTGCTGTGGGGCACAGGGCCCTGGGTGGGGCTTTGGTTTCCCGGGCGTTTACGCACCCTCTCAGCTCCCCGCCATGGAGTGGCTTCGGTCACCCAGGCTTTATTGTGGTCGGCAGGGAGGGTTCTGTGGGGGCGCTCGTTTATGGCCTTGGCCTTACTCGGGGCCTTGGGGCTGTTCGGCCAGGCAGCTTGGGGAACAACAACAACAACAACAACCACTGCTTCAATCACTGCCTCCCTTCCATCTCTTACATTTATCAAAGATTCAAAATACTTAGCATATCCTTTCCTAAATTGCACTCCTTCCACTAGTAACTCTCCATTTACATATTTTACCGACTCTTCCCTCTTTTGTCCTCCTTTCCTTACTCTATTTACCTTCTTCCAGCTGGAACATCTTCTTTCGTTCCTTAAAATTCTCACTCAACCTTTGACCCCACCTTTCATTTGCAATTTTCTTCGCCTCTCTAATCATGATACCGATTGAAATTCAACGGAAAAGGCACTCGCGTGAACAACAACAACAACAATTTCCTTCCACACCCCCACACACCTTTACACCTCTTGAACGAGTCATCTTTGTCCTTTAATCAAGACCAAAACCAAGAAGAACAATAACACCGAGGGATGAGGTTATGGTAGGAAGCTCGTTGTGGGCTAGTTTGCTGAGGGAACGGATAAACTTTTTAACTAAGCAAATTAAGGTTAGTTATTAGTCCCATGTCATTGTTTAATCAGCTGGGCTTACTCTCTCTCTCTCCTCTTGTTCTTTTAATATCTCTCTCTCTCTCTCTCTCTCTCTCTCTCTCTCTCTCTCTCTCTCTCTCTCTCTCTCTCTCTCTCTCTCTCTCTCTCTCTCTCTTTCTCAACTTAATGAAGGGTTTGCCAGTATACGCTATAACAAGATGTTAAGCCACAATATGAATACCACACGCAACCATGGCTGGAAATTATAACTAAAGAGGTTTAGCACTAGTATATGTGGACATATTTGTTAACGTATTAATTCTACTCTATTTGAAGCAAAATGAAACAACATTATTATTCTGCACTAGGCTATTCAAAAACTTTGTATATAGTCATCTCTGTTATCTCCCAGGAGCGGACCGCAAGATCTTTGATATCCTATACTGGGTATATACTCGTATTTCCTGAAACGATTTGTATCTCTCATGTTGTCAGAAGTCTGGTTTCAGTCTCGGAGGGGACGGATCTAACAGTGAAAGAGAGCGATTGTGTAGGGAGAGAGAGAGAGAGAGAGAGAGAGAGAGAGAGAGAGATAAAATCGTATGTACAGTATGTACAACACAGTCGCGGTCATGAATGTAGATACATACATATTTGAATCTCCATATTAATTAGTTACCTACTAGGCTATTTACTTTTCGGAGATTCATTTCATCCGTTTGAAGCATCATAATGTAGCATAATGACTTACTGCGAATGTACAGTACTAAAAAACAACGAACAATAAGAGACAAACAAAAGATTAAGTGCGAACATGGAAGTTTTTTAATCGTAACCAGAGAAAATAATATGGGTAACGTGATACGAGAAAGTACGAGAAAGGGCAACTGAGAGAGAGATAGATAGAGAGAGAGTGTGTGAGAGATTTGACTAGACTTAATAACCTTTAATTACCGCCACACAGAATGGCAACATGCAGACATATATATTGGTATGCAATACATTTTAGTGATACAGTACGTGTATAGTACAATAAGGCAAAGAATGTTTAGTGTTTGACCATGTACAGTCATTTTTGTGGACGCCTCTGTGAGTTTTTCAGTATAAAGTATAGCCTATCTATGAAAACTAATTAATTAATTAAATATTATATACATCAATTATATACTTTAATTAATTTCATTGGGGGTGTGGTGGTGAGATTAATAAAAATAATATTATACCATTATAGATCCTACCATCATTCCGGATGATTGCATTAGTATACATAAAAATATATTAGGTTCACGAATTTGTATATGTGACTGTACTATTATGACCTAATTTAATTTATGAAAACTCCATACGAAATATACTGTTTATTCAGTTATTATGTTCCTTCCAACAACCAACCAACCATACTCCTAAAATATACTGTTTATTCAGTTATTATGTTCCTTCCAACAACCAACCAACCATACTCCTAAAATATACTGTTTATTCAGTTATTATGTTCCTTCCAACAACCAACCAACCATACTCCTAAAATCGATTAATGAAATTTACAAACACATGTGGCGATAAGATTACGAGAGAGAGAGAGAGAGAGTGTGTGTGTGAGTGAATGAGTGGGTGTTTGAGAGTTAGAGTATGTGTGTGTGTGTGTGTGAGAGAGAGTGGGTGGGTGAGAAAGAGTATGAGTGTGTGTGTGTGAGAGAGAGAGAGGGCATGTGTGTGACAGAGAGTGTGTGTGTGAGTGAGTGGGTGTGTGAGAGTTAGAGTATGTGTGTGTGAGTGTGAGTGTATGTGTGTGTGTGAGTGAGTGAGTGAGTGGGTGGGTGAGAAAGAGTATGAGTGTGTGAGAGAGAGAGAGCGCATGTGTGTGTGTGTGCATGTGTGTAACAGAGAGAGAGAGAGTGTGTGTGAATGAGTGACTGGGTGTATGAGAGAGAGAGAGAGAGATACTGCAAGTGTGTGTTTGTATGAAAAATGAGTGAGAGCAAGAGAGTGCTAGAGTGAAGTGGGGTAAACTGAAGTAAGAGTGCTAGTGCTAGGAGGCTGTAAGCAAGCAAGCACAGGCCAATGAAGGAAAGGCTCCAGGAAATTGTGAGTGGCTGGTGGAGAAGATGAGCCAAAAGAAAACATGAGTGTGTGTCTAGCCGTGTGTGTGAGAGAGTGAGTGAGTGAGTGAGTGAGTGAAGGGAGGCGGGGGGAGTGATAGTGAGTGAATTTAGACCAAGTTCCCAAAACAGAGAGAGAGAGGGAGGGAGAGTATATTAGTCTAAGTTACCAAAATAAACATAGTGGGGGACTGAGAAGTAGGAGTCAACACTGCTTAATTAACAATGTATAAAAATGTAGAACTATTATGACGTAGGATGATATATATACCTAGACACACTCTCACGTTTTCTTTGGCCCAGCTTCTCCACCAGCCACTCGAAATTTCTTGGAGCCTCTCCGTCATTGGCTTGTGTTTGCTTGCTCTACTTCAGTTTACCTCACTTCACTCTCTTTCTCTCTCATTTATTCATACACACACACACACACACACTCTCTCTCTCTCTCTCTCTCTCTCTCTCTCACACACACACACTGTCTATATCTCACTCTCTCTTTCTCTATCTCTCTCATTCATTCATACACACACACACACTCTCTCTCTCTCTCTCTCACGCACCCACACACACACACAGTCTATATCTCACTCTCACTCTATCTCTCTCTTTCTCTATCTCTCTCTCACTCACTCTCACTCTCTCTCTTTCTCTAAAAGCGCATGGAATACAAGACGGTGTGTTGAAATGGATAGAAAATTGGCTCAGCGACAGAAAGCAAAGAGTAGTCATAAACGGTAAGGCATCAAAATGGACCAATGTAAGTAGCGGGGTACCCCAGGGATCGGTACTAGGACCAATTCTCTTTCTAATTTACATCAACGACATAGATGAGGGTCTCACCTGTACAATCTCAAAATTTGCTGACGATACAAAAATTGCAAATAGCGTACTCTCAAAAGAACAAGTTGACGATATGCAACACAATCTAGATAAATTGTCATGTTGGGCCCAAATTTGGCAAATGAGTTTCAATGCGGATAAATGTAAAGTACTACATATCGGATACTTAAATGAGAAAGCAAACTATTCGATGAATGGCACTCAGCTTAAGAATGTAAACAGAGAAACCGATCTGGGAGTAACAATATCGAGTAACCTAAAACCGAGTCAACAATGTTCAGAAGTTGTTAAGAAGGCAAACAAAATAATTGGCTTTATAGGCAGGTCATTTGAGCATAAATCCAAAGAAGTTATCCTAACCCTTTACAATTCATTAGTCCGCCCTCTTGTGGAATACTGCGTTCAATCCTGGTGCCCTTATTACCAAAAAGATATAAACAAGCTAGAACGAGTTCAACGTAGAGTTACCAAAATGATACCTAGCCTAAAGAACAAACCATACGAAGAGCGTCTTAGAGAATTAAATCTATTTCCTTTAACCCAGCGCAGATTAAGAGGTGACTTAATTCAAGTGTTCAAAATCATCAAAGGCATCGACAATATGAACTGTAGTAAGTACTTCACTATCGACCAATCTAATTACACGCGGGGAAACGGTTGCAAAATTATTGGTAAATCTTTTAACTCACACGAATCTAAGAATTTCTTCTTCAATCGAGTTGTCAACTTGTGGAATGGGCTTCCCCGAAACGTTATAGACTGCACCACCGTTGATTCATTTAAACTCCGCCTAGACAAATATCTCGCATCAAACCCGCGACTGACTGCGTTTGTAAATGAATAACTTTATTTTATCCCCCCCTCAGTTACTAACCCATCTGTCCCCTACTAACTTCCTAATCCTGCCACGGACATTAGTTCCAGGGCAGTAATTCCCTTTCCAATGTTCCCTTACCCACTCTAAACCACTGTTTGGACACTTGATCCTCAGTGTTTTGGAGGACAAGCAACCTAGAAGGGTCACTAGAACTGTTGTTGCTTGATTTCCTTTGTACTCCTTTGTACTCTTTCAAACGAGACTATTCAAAGCAAGTTCATATTTTTATCTATGCTACAAAGTTAAACAACATCATTTCAGTTCTTGTTGCAAATTTGGAAGTGCAAAAAATGTCCAAACCAAATCAACTTTGTTAGTTATATTATATTAATTCTCATAATCATTTCACTCATAAAGCTAAACTGTTGTGGTTTGATACCCTACTATTTTTGTTTACTACATAATGAATCATAGTAGTACGTACTTACTTTATTCAATATCTCTCTCTCTCTCTCTGGTATAATGGTATAATTTATGGGTATAATATTAAATTCATAAATCAGTGTTCATAGATTGGGTATACATGTGTCCTGAAAAACAGAGGCGTCCCCAAACTTATATAAATGACTGTACATGGTCAAACACTATATACTCTCTGCCTTATTGTACTATACATTTTCTGTATCACTAAAATGTATTGCACACAACTACATTTGTTTGCATATTGCCATTCTGTGTGGCGGTAATTATATATTATTATTATGTCAAGACAAACTCTCTCTCTCTCTCTAAGTTGTCCTTTCTCGCAATTTCTGGTATCGCGTTAGCCATATTTTCGTCTGGCAGTGTGCACACAGTCGCAGTCGTAAATTATGGTACATTTTGATGCTTCGAACGGATGAAGCAATTCCCCGAAATGCAAATAGCAGGTAAGTAATTTAATAGGGAAATTCAACTGAGCCCGAGACAGCTTGGACTATGTACTGTATGTATCAGTAATTATGACCGCGACTGTGCATACATGATAAACGCAAGGACCAGTGCACGAGAGGAAGGGGATGCGGGATATCGGTATTGTGGAATGTGGGGTGATTGCAGCTGGGAATTATTAACAATAATAATAATAATAATAATAATCATAATAATCATAATAATAGTTCGGTCCTATCTTTACCCCTTGAGCACCATGACCCCTTTTTACCTTCGATTCTGGCTAAAATTAGATGATTTTGTGCAGTTTAAGAAGGACCTATTTTATTAAGAGAACCCACTTGAGTCATTGAGGTAGATTATAAACTAAAGAAAGTCGTCTATTGGTGATCAGAATATGATGAAAATTATGTAATGGTGGTGAAGGTGTTAAGCGCAATTTCTCTCCAAGATTCAGTACCGATAACTGCAATCAACAAAAAGTAATGTAGCGACAACATGGACTCTAAGCGTCCCATGAGAAATCTGGGGGAGAATATCAAGCTAAAAATAATCATAAAGCGAAAAGTGAAGATTACTAGCAAATGTGAGTGGTGAAAGAGAATTAATTATGTATGAAGAGTGCGAGAGTAAAAGCAACTGGGAAACGAAAATAGTCGAGATTAAAAGTGAGCGATAGTTTAAGCGAGAAAAACAGAGAGAGAGAGAGAGAGAGAGAGAGAGAGATATTAGTTAAATTAGGACTGCAGACGCTATCAACCCTATTGGATTATTAAGCCAGCACACTGTAAGTCGAGAATAGGGTCAGAACTGAAGCCTCTTTTCGAGAACTCAAGTCCCTTGAGAGAGAGAGAGAGAGAGAGAGAGAGAGAGCGACCGAGAGAGCGAGAGAGCCAGCGATCCAGATAGAATATGCGGCTTGGTGGCCTAGTTGGTTAGAGCGGTGTGAGAAAGCACGACTTGTGGGTGGAGATAAGGGTTCGAACCTTCCCAGGGCCACAAAAGGTTGTGAGGCAGGTTTCTCACATGTAAACATCTAGATCACAACAAAAACAAACAACCTAAACCATACCACTGTCACTACTACTGTCTTCTGTGCCTGGAGATTTACAAGCAAAAAACCTAAACCATACCACTGTCACTACGACTGTCTTCTGTTTCATCTCCTGTACCCTAGAAAAAACCCTAAGCCATACCATTGTCACTACTACTGTCTTCTGTTTCACCTTATAGAGATTAATAACCATACCACTGTTACTAATGTCTTCTGTTTCACCTCCTGTACCTTATCACCATCCATACCATTGTTACTACTACTGTCTTCTGTTTCACCTCCTAGAGATTAACAACCAAACCACTGTTACTACTATTGTCTTCAGTTTCACCTCCTGTACCTTATCTCCGTCCATACCAATGTCATTACTACTGTCTTCTGTTTCACCTAGAGATTAACAACCATACCACTGTCACTACAACTGTCTTCTGTTTCACCTGTACCTTATCACCATCCATACCACTGTTACTACTACTGTCTTCTGCTTCACCTCCTGTACCTTATCACCATCATACCACTGTCACTACTACTGTCTTCTGTTTCACCTCCTAGAGATTAACAACTGTACCACTGTTACTACTACCGTACTGTCTTCTGTTTCACCTCCTGTACCTTATCACCATCCATACCACTGTTACTACTATTGTCTTCTGTTTCACCTCCTGTATCTTATCACCATCCATACCACTGTCACTACTACTGTCTTCTGTTTCACCTCCTAGAGATTAACAACCATACCACTGTTACTACTATTGTACTGTCTTCTGCTTCACCTCCTGTACCTTATCACCATCATACCACTGTCACTACTACTGTCTTCTGTTTCACCTCCTAGAGATTAACAACCGTACCACTGTTACTACTACCGTACTGTCTTCTGTTTCACCTCCTGTACCTTATCACCATCCATACCACTGTTACTACTATTGTCTTCTGTTTCACCTCCTGTACCTTATCACCAATCCATACCACTGTCACTACTACTGTCTTCTGTTTCACCTCCTGTACCTTATCACCATCCATACCACTGTCACTACTACTGTCTTCTGTTTCACCTCCTAGAGATTAACAACCATACCACTGTTACTACTACCGTACTGTCTTCTGTTTCACCTCCTAGAGATTAACAACCATACCACTGTTACTACCATTGTCTTCTATATCACCTCCTGTACCTTATCACCATCCATACCACTGTCACTACTACTGTCTTCTGTATCACCTCCTGTACCTTACCACCATCCATACCACTGTTACTACTACTGTCTTCTGTTTCACCTCCTAGAGATTAACAACCATACCACTGTTACTACTACCGTACTGTCTTCTGTTTCACCTCCTGTACCTTATCACCATCCATACCACTGTCACTACTATTGTCTTCTGTTTCACCTAGAGATTAACAACCATACCACTGTTACTACCATTGTCTTCTGTATCACCTCCTGTACCTTATCACCATCCATACCACTGTCACTACTATTGTCTTCTGTTTCACCTCCTGTACCTTATCACCATCCATACCACTGTCACTACTACTGTCTTCTGTTTCACCTAGAGATTAACAACCATACCACTGTTACTACTATTGTCTTCTGTTTCACCTCCTGTACCTTATCACCAATCCATACCACTGTCACTACTACTGTCTTCTGTTTCACCTTCTGTACCTTATCACCATCCATACCACTGTCACTACTATTGTCTTCTGTTTCACCTCCTAGAGATTAACAACCATACCACTGTTACTACTACCGTACTGTCTTCTGTTTCACCTCCTAGAGATTAACAACCATACCTCTGTTACTACTATTAGGTAGTACAAAATTTTTGTTTCTAAATTCTTCTGTTAATGTAACATCTCCATGTAAAGTAAAGAATGTTATCTATTTAATAACCTGTGAGAAATGTGGTATACAATATGTTGGAAAGACGGAGCAATGTTTAAGAGAAAGAGCCTACGGGCATAGATCAGGAATTAAGAACGGCATCGACTCCAAGATTCTTCTATATAAGCATTTTAACACAGATTGTACTAAATTTGATTGTAAATACAAAATTATAGAAATTGTTCAAAGTAATCAAAATGTTTTAGATAGAGAAAATTATTGGATTGGAAAATTAATGACCATCTATCCATTTGGACTTAACAATCAAATAAAAAATGTAGGCAACATTTTGTATAAAGATTTATTAAAAAACGATTTTAATAACCCATATTTTAACTTCCCTGTTTTAAACAGAAGACCTGGTAGACACGGTAATAGAAGACTAAATACATTTAATAAAAAGAAAAGCAGGTCTGATATTATAATTATTGTTAATAATTTATATTCATTATATCGAAATTTCGGAATTAAAAAATTAAAAGATTCATTGAAAGGCCTACAAAAGAAAAGTTTTGCTCCTTTTATAGAAAATATTCTAAATAATAAACATAATTTCACAAATAAATTTAAGAATATAGTCTTTGCTTTTATGGGATATATTAGAGCTAATTCTAAGAAATCCAAAGATAACCGTATTAAAGATAAAGTCCTGTCCACTTTAAATTATTCCTCTAAAATTTTAGACAAAATTAATGTTAACAGTCTTATTAATTCAAAGAAAGTTAAGTCCATATTACCAGATGGTTATAAAGATTTCAAACCATTAATAGTGTATTCATATGAACGACCTGTTGGGTCTATTATTTGTAATTATAATAAAGTTTTAGGAAATCTTTCAGATAATTATATTTTCAATAATAATAAATGCGTGTGTGAAAGAGTCATGGATATGCCAGCTAGCAGACGTGATGCACTAGCAAAGTTCATTTATAGTCCGATATGTCACATATTAACAGGTGATGTAGAACTAGTTAAACATTTTGCAAACGACAAATTAGCGGAGCTATGTCGTAAAGGGTTTAAATTTAGAATAGGGAGTAATAAAGTAACATGGGACATAATTTTAAAAGATATTGTTTTTTCAGTCAATAAATTAAAAGATAAATTGTTAAAAATTGCGTGCTGCAATGCGAGAGAACTAGAAGAATGGTCTAAATTATTAATTAAGTTAATTAGAAATAAAATTTTCTCGCTTAAAAATGAATTTAATCTTTCAGATTTTATAGACTATAATTATAATAAGCTTAAAGCTGATTTAATAAATTTACATAAACATTTTGTAATCACTACAGTAGATAAAGCCAGCAATAATTATAGCTTCACATGTAAGAAATTTTATCTTGAAAATATGAAAAAAGAATTAGGTATTAAGGGTAACATATTACGTAAAAATATTTGCGGTAATTCTGTTTATGAAATTCAAAATAATCTGAATATTGATAACTTAATCGATGAACATACCAAGAAAAATATAATATTTGATATTAAACTTTCTGATAAGAACAAGTGCATTGCAAAATTATACATGTTACCTAAATTTCATAAAAGACCTTATAAATATCGCTTTATTGCCGGAGCAAAATTTGCTACCACTAAAACTCTATCAGAACAAGTAGTAAATTGCTTAAAATACATTAAAAGTACTCATAAAAGATATTGTAATACCATCATGAGAAGAACTGGCATTAACTATTATTGGAGTGTTGACAATTCGTTAGAAGTTATTGATAAAATAAATACCATGCCGAAAGTTACCTCGGTACATAGCTTCGACTTTTCAACTTTGTATACCAATTTGCCTTTAGATTTAGTATATTCAGAGCTTTGCTTTATTATAGATTTGCACTTTGACAGGTTCGTTAGGAATGGTAATTATTTCATAAATGTTTATACATATTTTAATAATGCATCACTTAGCTCTACTCCCACTAGTTCTGTATATTTGATAGAACTAAACTTAAAGATGCCCTTAAATTCCTCCTTTTCAATACTTATGTTAGATTCGGGCCGTACATTTTCAAACAAATATTAGGAATTCCTATGGGTGGAAATGCTAGCCCTTTAATTGCAGACTTATTCTTGCTTGCTTTAGAATTTAAATATATAAAAGACTTAGTTGACAGTAGCAAGAAAAATAAAATTCCAGAAAAATTAGCACTTGCTAAACTGTTAAGTAATAATAGTAGATATATTGATGATATTCTTGTTTGCAATTTGTTAAATTTTAATCAAGTTGCTAAACATATTTACCCTAATTCTATTCCCCTCACACAATGTAACGTAAATTATAAAGTTGAAAATTTTCTTGATATAAATATAGAGATTGTTAATGAACAGTGCATACTTAAAGTATATCACAAAGTTGATGATTTTAATTTTAACGTAATAAACTTTCCTTTCCCTAGTAGTAATATCGATAGTAAAATCACTTATAATTGTTTTTATTCCCAATTAATAAGATTTTGTAAAATCTGCACTAAAGTAGATGACTTTTGGGCTAGAGCTAGGTTACTATACAGACTCTTAGTGGACAGAGGTTTTGAGGCAAGTAAATTGTTCCATAAATTTAATCTTTTTAGGGTCAATTATTGTGACTGTATTCTAAAATTTGACATCAATAATTTTAATCAAGCATTTTTAACTTGAAGTTTCTTGTATAACCTCTGCTTACTTTTTGTCTGTATTTATTGTTTATCTTTTTCTTTTTCTTTTTTTATTATTATTATTATTAATATTGATGATTTTTTAAATTTATTGTTCTTGTTAAAAGAGTACTCTTTGTTTAAATCTGTTGTTACTTCATATTTTGCAATTATTTCTCTTTATATTATATGTATTCATTGTCGATAGTATCAATTGCTTACTTTTGCGATTTCCTTAGTTTATTTGTGCTATAAATGTAGGTTATTTGTAGGGTAGTTATTGATAGGGGTCACTTGAGGCATGCTATGCTTACAGGTACCTACCCGATAGCACTATCGTTAGTGAGTGCTGTACTGTATTTTATATATTATTTTGTAATAGTATAGATATCTTATCAATATTTGTATTTTTTACTATTGTTAATGTCTTGTCATGTTGCAAATTTGATTTTAAATAATATTTTGACATTTAACATGTAGTTTCTTTATTCATGCAGAGTTTAGTAAAATTTGCCAGAACGTCCCGGACTTCCCAAACTTGACTACTTCCTTTAACGTGACGATAGTGCGTTGTTATATGTGCGATTGGTTTGCTTGGGAAACAGATTAACTTGCTCATGTAGTGATGTACACCCTATGTGGTGGATTGTGTTCTTTTATTTAATAATTTTCATTTTAGTAAGCGTTGTTTCCACATAGCGATTTTGATAATTTAATTTGACTTTATATTGTCCTTGTCCCAATTTTGGTTTGTTTAGTTTGCAAGTTTTACATTTTAATTTATATAGGTTCAGGGACAGTATAGATGTGAGGACGGTCTGTACTAGTGGCAACATTAGTATACGACGTGTTCCCCATGTACTGTCCCTTCCTTTACTTGTACTCGTTGACGAACCAGGACCGGCCACGGACTACGTGTCAGAAAATTCTATGTACCCACGCACCCGGCAAAATTATAAAAACTTAAATAATGAAAAATAAAAATGAAAATAACCGGCGTCTTTTCGTTGATAACTGTAAATGTAAACTCTGTGTGAATGAATTTGATTTTGAACATCAAACATTTTTTAAAAGTTACATTACCAATACAAAATTTTTGTTTCTAAATTCTTCTGTTAATGTAACATCTCCATGTAAAGTAAAGAATGTTATCTATTTAATAACCTGTGAGAAATGTGGTATACAATATGTTGGAAAGACGGAGCAATGTTTAAGAGAAAGAGCCTACGGGCATAGATCAGGAATTAAGAACGGCATCGACTCCAAGATTCTTCTATATAAGCATTTTAACACAGATTGTACTAAATTTGATTGTAAATACAAAATTATAGAAATTGTTCAAAGTAATCAAAATGTTTTAGATAGAGAAAATTATTGGATTGGAAAATTAATGACCATCTATCCATTTGGACTTAACAATCAAATAAAAAATGTAGGC
The DNA here is from genome assembly GCA_032716605.1 of Paralithodes platypus. Lineage (NCBI taxonomy): Eukaryota > Metazoa > Arthropoda > Malacostraca > Decapoda > Lithodidae > Paralithodes > Paralithodes platypus. The sequence goes on from CM064513.1 coordinate 32,835,641, forward strand.
AACATTTTGTATAAAGATTTATTAAAAAACGATTTTAATAACCCATATTTTAACTTCCCTGTTTTAAACAGAAGACCTGGTAGACACGGTAATAGAAGACTAAATACATTTAATAAAAAGAAAAGCAGGTCTGATATTATAATTATTGTTAATAATTTATATTCATTATATCGAAATTTCGGAATTAAAAAATTAAAAGATTCATTGAAAGGCCTACAAAATGCTCCTTTTATAGAAAATATTCTAAATAATAAACATAATTTCACAAATAAATTTAAGAATATAGTCTTTGCTTTTATGGGATATATTAGAGCTAATTCTAAGAAATCCAAAGATAACCGTATTAAAGATAAAGTCCTGTCCACTTTAAATTATTCCTCTAAAATTTTAGACAAAATTAATGTTAACAGTCTTATTAATTCAAAGAAAGTTAAGTCCATATTACCAGATGGTTGTAAAGATTTCAAACCATTAATAGTGTATTCATATGAACGACCTGTTGGGTCTATTATTTGTAATTATAATAAAGTTTTAGGAAATCTTTCAGATAATTATATTTTCAATAATAATAAATGCGTGTGTGAAAGAGTCATGGATATGCCAGCTAGCAGACGTGATGCACTAGCAAAGTTCATTTATAGTCCGATATGTCACATATTAACAGGTGATGTAGAACTAGTTAAACATTTTGCAAACGACAAATTAGCGGAGCTATGTCGTAAAGGGTTTAAATTTAGAATAGGGAGTAATAAAGTAACATGGGACATAATTTTAAAAGATATTGTTTTTTCAGTCAATAAATTAAAAGATAAATTGTTAAAAATTGCGTGCTGCAATGCGAGAGAACTAGAAGAATGGTCTAAATTATTAATTAAGTTAATTAGAAATAAAATTTTCTCGCTTAAAAATGAATTTAATCTTTCAGATTTTATAGACTATAATTAAATAAGCTTAAAGCTGATTTAATAAATTTACATAAACATTTTGTAATCACTACAGTAGATAAAGCCAGCAATAATTATAGCTTCACATGTAAGAAATTTTATCTTGAAAATATGAAAAAAGAATTAGGTATTAAGGGTAACATATTACGTAAAAATATTTGCGGTAATTCTGTTTATGAAATTCAAAATAATCTGAATATTGATAACTTAATCGATGAACATACCAAGAAAAATATAATATTTGATATTAAACTTTCTGATAAGAACAAGTGCATTGCAAAATTATACATGTTACCTAAATTTCATAAAAGACCTTATAAATATCGCTTTATTGCCGGAGCAAAATTTGCTACCACTAAAACTCTATCAGAACAAGTAGTAAATTGCTTAAAATACATTAAAAGTACTCATAAAAGATATTGTAATACCATCATGAGAAGAACTGGCATTAAACTATTATTGGAGTGTTGACAATTCGTTAGAAGTTATTGATAAAATAAATACCATGCCGAAAGTTACCTCGGTACATAGCTTCGACTTTTCAACTTTGTATACCAATTTGCCTTTAGATTTAGTATATTCAGAGCTTTGCTTTATTATAGATTTGCACTTTGACAGGTTCGTTAGGAATGGTAATTATTTCATAAATGTTTATACATATTTTAATAATGCATCACTTAGCTCTACTCCCACTAGTTCTGTATATTTTGATAGAACTAAACTTAAAGATGCCCTTAAATTCCTCCTTTTCAATACTTATGTTAGATTCGGGCCGTACATTTTCAAACAAATATTAGGAATTCCTATGGGTGGAAATGCTAGCCCTTTAATTGCAGACTTATTCTTGCTTGCTTTAGAATTTAAATATATAAAAGACTTAGTTGACAGTAGCAAGAAAAATAAAATTCCAGAAAAATTAGCACTTGCTAAACTGTTAAGTAATAATAGTAGATATATTGATGATATTCTTGTTTGCAATTTGTTAAATTTTAATCAAGTTGCTAAACATATTTACCCTAATTCTATTCCCCTCACACAATGTAACGTAAATTATAAAGTTGAAAATTTTCTTGATATAAATATAGAGATTGTTAATGAACAGTGCATACTTAAAGTATATCACAAAGTTGATGATTTTAATTTTAACGTAATAAACTTTCCTTTCCCTAGTAGTAATATCGATAGTAAAATCACTTATAATTGTTTTTATTCCCAATTAATAAGATTTTGTAAAATCTGCACTAAAGTAGATGACTTTTGGGCTAGAGCTAGGTTACTATACAGACTCTTAGTGGACAGAGGTTTTGAGGCAAGTAAATTGTTCCATAAATTTAATCTTTTTAGGGTCAATTATTGTGACTGTATTCTAAAATTTGACATCAATAATTTTAATCAAGCATTTTTAACTTGAAGTTTCTTGTATAACCTCTGCTTACTTTTTGTCTGTATTTATTGTTTATCTTTTTCTTTTTCTATTATTATTATTATTATTAATATTGATGATTTTTTAAATTTATTGTTCTTGTTAAAAGAGTACTCTTTGTTTAAATCTGTTGTTACTTCATATTTTGCAATTATTTCTCTTTATATTATATGTATTCATTGTCGATAGTATCAATTGCTTACTTTTGCGATTTCCTTAGTTTATTTGTGCTATAAATGTAGGTTATTTGTAGGGTAGTTATTGATAGGGGTCACTTGAGGCATGCTATGCTTACAGGTACCTACCCGATAGCACTATCGTTAGTGAGTGCTGTACTGTATTTTATATATTATTTTGTAATAGTATAGATATCTTATCAATATTTGTATATTTTTACTATTGTTAATGTCTTGTCATGTTGCAAATTTGATTTTAAATAATATTTTGACATTTAACATGTAGTTTCTTTATTCATGCAGAGTTTAGTAAAATTTGCCAGAACGTCCCGGACTTCCCAAACTTGACTACTTCCTTTAACGTGACGATAGTGCGTTGTTATATGTGCGATTGGTTTGCTTGGGAAACAGATTAACTTGCTCATGTAGTGATGTACACCCTATGTGGTGGATTGTGTTCTTTTATTTAATAATTTTCATTTTAGTAAGCGTTGTTTCCACATAGCGATTTTGATAATTTAATTTGACTTTATATTGTCCTTGTCCCAATTTTGGTTTGTTTAGTTTGCAAGTTTTACATTTTAATTGTCTTCTGTATCACCTCCTGTACCTTATCACCATCCATACCACTGTCACTACTACTGTCTTCTGTATCACCTCCTGTACCTTATCACCATCCATACCACTGTCACTACTACTGTCTTCTGTTTCACCTCCTGTACCTTATCACCATCCATACCACTGTCACTACTACTGTCTTCTGTTTCACCTCCTAGAGTTTAACAACCATACCACTGTTACTACTATTGTCTTCTGTTTCACCTCCTGTACCTTATCTCCGTCCATACCACTGTCACTACTACTGTCTTCTGTATCACCTCCTGTACCTTATCACCATCCATACCACTGTTACTACTACTGTCTTCTGTATCACCTCCTGTAGCTTATCACCATCCATACCACTGTCACTACTACTGTCTTCTGTTTTACCTCCTGTACCTTATCACCATCCATACCACTGTCACTAATACTGTCTTCTGTTTCATCTCCTAGAGCTTAACAACCATACCACTGTTACTACTATTGTCTTCTGTTTCACCTCCTGTACCTAATCACCATCCATACCACTGTCACTACTACTGTCTTCTGTTTCACCTCCTAGAGATTAACAACCATACCACTGTTACTACTATTATCTTCTGTTTCACCTCCTGTACCTTATCACCATCCATACCACTGTCACTACTACTGTCTTCTGTATCACCTCCTAGAGATTAACAACCATACTACTGTTACTACTACTGTCTTCTGTTTCACCTCCTAGAGATTAACAACCATACCACTGTCACTACTATTGTCTTCTGTTTCACCTCCTGTACCTTATCACCATCCATACCACTGTCACTACTACTGTCTTCTGTATCACCTCCTAGAGATTAACAACCATACTACTGTTACTACTACCGTACTGTCTTCTGTTTCACCTCCTAGAGATTAACAGCCATACCACTGTTACCACTATTGTCTTCTGTATCACCTCCTGTACCTTATCACCATCCATACCACTGTTACTACTACTGTCTTCTGTTTCACCTCCTGTACCTTATCACCATCCATACCACTGTCACTACTACTGTCTTCTGTTTCACCTCCTAGAGATTAACAACCATACCACTGTTACTACTATTGTCTTCTGTTTCACCTCCTGTACCTTATCACCATCCATACCACTGTCACTACTACTGTCTTCTGTTTCACCTCCTGTACCTTATCACCATCCATACCACTGTCACTACTACTGTCTTCTGTTTCACCTTCTAGAGATTAACAACCATACCACTGTTACTACTATTGTCTTCTGTTTCACCTCCTGTACCTTATCACCATCCATACCACTGTCACTACTACTGTCTTCTGTATCACCTGTACCTTATCACCATCCATACCACTGTCACTACTACTGTCTTCTGTTTCACCTCCTAGAGATTAACAACCATACCACTGTTACTACTACCGTACTGTCTTCTGTTTCACCTAGAGATTAACAACCATACCACTGTTACTACTATTGTCTTCTGTATCACCTCCTGTACCTTATCACCATCCATACCACTGTTACTACTATTGTCTTCTGTTTCACCTCCTGTACCTTATCACCATCCATACCACTGTCACTACTACTGTCTTCTGTTTCACCTCCTAGAGATTAACAACCATACCACTGTTACTACTATTGTCTTCTGTTTCACCTCCTGTACCTTATCACCATCCATACCACTGTCACTACTACTGTCTTCTGTTTCACCTCCTGTACCTTATCATCATCCATACCACTGTCACTACTACTGTCTTCTGACATACCTCCTAGAGATTAACAACCATACCACTGTTACTACTATTGTCTTCTGTTTCACCTCCTGTACCTTATCACCTTCCATACCACTGTCACTACTACTGTCTTCTGTTTCACCTCCTGTACCTTATCACCATCCATACCACTGTCACTACTACTGTCTTCTGTTTCACCTCCTAGAGATTAACAAGCATACCACTGTTACTACTACCGTACTGTCTTCTGTTTCACCTCCTGTACCTTATCACCATCCATACCACTGTCACTACTATTGTCTTCTGTTTCACCTCCTAGAGATTAACAACCATACCACTGTTACTACCATTGTCTTCTGTATCACCTCCTGTACCTTATCACCATCCATACCACTGTCACTACTATTGTCTTCTGTTTCACCTCCTGTACCTTATCACCATCCATACCACTGTCACTACTACTGTCTTCTGTTTCACCTCCTAGAGATTAACAACCATACCACTGTTACTACTATTGTCTTCTGTTTCACCTTCTGTACCTTATCACCATCCATACCACTGTTACTACTACTGTCTTCTGTTTCACCTCCTGTACCTTATCACCATCCATACCACTGTCACCGCTACTGGCTTCCGTTTCACCTCCTAGAGATTAACAACCATACCACTGTTACTACTACCGTACTGTCTTCTGTTTCACCTCCTGTACCTTATCACCATCCATACCACTGTCACTACCATTGTCTTCTGTTTCACCTCCTAGAGATTAACAACCATACCACTGTTACTACTACCGTACTGTCTTCTGTTTCACCTCCTGTACCTTATCACCATCCATACCACTGTCACAACTACTGTCTTCTGTTTCACCTCCTGTACCTTATCACCATCCATACCACTGTCACTACTACTGTCTTCTGTTTCACCTCCTGTACCTTATCACCATCCATACCACTGTCACTACTACTGTCTTCTGTTTCACCTCCTAGAGATTAACAGCCATACCACTGTTACTACTACTGTCTTCTGTTTCACTTCCTGTACCTTATCACCATCCATACCACTATCACTACTACGGTCTTCTGTTTCACCTGTACCTTATCACCATCCTAGAGATTAACAACCATACCACTGTTACTACTATTGTCTTCTGTTTCACCTCCTGTACCTTATCTCCGTCTATACCACTGTCACTACTACTGTCTTCTGGACACCTAGAGATTAACAACCATACCACTGTCACTACAACTGTCTTCTGTTTCACCTATGCCTTATATAATCTCCGTCCATACCCTGCAGCAGATCCCATTAACCTTCATCACTTTGTTGTTGTTGTTGGTGAGATAAGGTAAGAATAAGAGAGAGATATAGTTCGTGATGACGCACCAGTAATGTGTTGTGCAGACTCCCCGACTCTTGCCATAACACTGGTCACTTATCATTGGCTTCCCTAATGTACTGAGAGACCTTATTTTGTTAATGGTGTTGTTAGATTGTTTTACAGATAGATAGATATATATATATATATATATATATATATATATATTATATTCTATAATATATATATATATATAATTATAATTAGTACACTGGTCTCTTATCAATGTCCTCCTTAATCTACTGCTCGATAGATAGAGAGAGAGAGAGAGAGAGAGAGAGAGAGAGAGAGAGAGAGAGAGATAGAGATAGAGATAGAGAGAGAGAGAGAGAGAGAGAGAGAGAGAGAGAGAGAGAGAGAGAGAGAGAGAGAGAGAAAGAAAGAAAGAGAGAGAGAGATATATATATAATTATAATTAGTACACTGGTCTCTTATCAATGTCCTCCTTAATCTACTGCTCGATAGATAGAGAGAGAGAGAGATAGAGAGAGAGAGAGAGAGAGAGATAATTAGCACACTGGTCTCTTATCATTGTCCTCCCTAATGTACTGCTCGACCTTCCTTTTAGCTTTTGTTTAGTTAGTTTTTTTTTTGTCTGACTCAGCAGTATTTCTGTGTACTTTTCTAAGCAACCCGTTAACCCCTTCTGTACTATCGACATCCTTTTTATTATATTCTGGCTACTACTCAGCGATTTTATTCAGTGTAGGAAGGATCTCTAGCAATTATAAGGCTCGGAACTCTCAATCAACCCTCTTAACTACCACAGATCCTTCCTAAGCTGCATAAAATCGTCTGAAGATAGCTAGATTATATTACAAACGTTGCTGGTACATAAAGGGTTAATTTAATGATATAAAGCCTTACTATACAGTAGGTTCTTGTTCGCTTTAAGGGGGGTCACCGGCTTTTTTGTTTATCTCTCTCTCCTTTTCTCTTTCCCTGGCTTGTATCCATTCGGCCCCATTCAGCCAACTGGTTTAAGACGTTTCTCCCCATCCAGGTGTTGATTTCTTCCTGGCGAGCGAAAGCGAGCCAGCATTGTGTATGGAGAAATCCGGCTTTGCCGGAGAAATTTTTCCATCGAAAAATTTACAAATTTAGCTTGCTGTCAAAACAAAAATATATACTGTATATGCTGGTTCGCTAAGGCTCGCCAGGAAAATATTGACACCTAGATGGGGGTAAACGTCTTAAAACAGTAGGCTGAATGGGGCCGAATGGATAATAATATTAAAATATTGTACAGACAGTACATAAGATTGGTGATGGGTAGATCCATAGACATTGGGTAGATCTAAGTTAGTTTCGTTCATTTTTCTTAATGTTAGGTAAGCTTTGTGATACTACCGAGAACGAGGCTTCAGTTTAGTATTTATGATATGTTGTACTGTACAGGCTATTCGCAAAGTTTCTAAACCATTATTAATTGTGTTGGCCTTGCTATTATTCTGTTGTCAACATATTACATAAGAACATAAGAACATAAGAAAATGGGAGTCTGCAAAAAGCCGATCGGCCCACACAAGGCAGATCCCTGTCACACCCAACACCAATTACAAGGCCCAACTATAGGCCCAAATCACTAATACCTTGAGCACTGACCCCACCAAAACGGTCAGGGATTAACACAAGATTACGGGGAACTGCTGAGCGCCGATTTGCCAACACCCACATTTACAAATTTATCGCAAAGGGGGGTCTTGGGGGTATTATCGCAAAGGGGGGTCTTGGGGGTATTTTATAAGTTTGATAGAGGTCTAGGGAGAAATCTATAAACAATCAAAACTACTACTAGGCCTAATAATAATATTAATGATAAAAATAATAATAAAAATAATAATCATAATATTAATGGAATTACTACTAAGTACACAAATACATAAATATAAAAATCAATAAAATAGTTACCCTTAACCCGTTCAGTACCGGTGACGTCCTTTTAACTATATTCTGACAACTGTTAGACGATTACATTAAATTTAGAAAGGGCCTCCAGCAATCAACAGGCTTCGAAATATCTCACTCAACCCTTTTTACTACCACAGATCCTTCTTAAGCTACACAAAATCGTCTAAAAATAACTAGAATAAAATGAAAACTACTTCGCTGGTACTTAAGGGTTTAATTATGTGAGAGAGGAATCGATCAAACACTTGTGAGATTAAGGGGAGATATGCCGGTTTTCTGGACCACTTTCTCCCTCATGTTTAGCCCCATTAGTTTTCAGATGTTAAGATGTTTGCCCCATTAGTTTGTCGATTTTAATACCTTTCGCCCTATTTCTTCGTCAATATTTAGACCTTTCGTGCTATTTATATATATATATACAGGGATCTGCCTTGCTTGGGCCAATCGGCTTTCTGCAGACTCCCATTTTCTTATGTTCTTATATATATCTATAGGTGTCGATTTTTTTCCCTTGCGAACGATGGTGAGCCTGTAATGTTGGAAGAACCGGCCTTCGGCCGGGACATTTTTCTACCGAAAAATGTACACATTAATCTAGAAGGGGGATCTAATGGATGTTTTTGTAAATTTGATGGAGGTCTAGGGAGGAAACTAGAAAATAATGAATACATGCAAAAATCGCCCAAAAAGTGAACCATCTCCCCTTAAATGTAACCCCTTCTGTGCCGGTGATGTCTTTTATATATTCTATTCTAGCTACTATTAGACAGTTGTATTAGGCTTAGGAAGGACGTCTACCCATTAACAGGTTACATACTATCTCAATTCATCCTTTTAGCTACTATATACCCTTCCGAAGCTTCATATAATCGTCTGAATGCAGCTAAAATTAAAAACAAAAACACGTCGCCGGTACTGAATGGGTTAAGTGTTTTATACAATAACAACATTTATGAAAAAAGGTATATATATACAATCATTGGGTATCTGTTTTGAATTATAGGTACCGGTATGGAATAAGGGATATACAATCATTGGGTATCTACGTTGAATTATAGGTACCGGTATGGAAAAAGGTATATACAATCATTGGGTATCTACTTTGAACAAAGACAAAAGAAATTATGAAATCAGGATAGCCAATGACTCAAAAAATAACCCTAAGGCTTTTTACCAGCTATATAAATCTAAAGTTAGAGATAAAATAGGCCCCCTTAAAACTTCGATAGGAGAAATGACAGAAAATGATTTAGAAATGTGCAGTACATTAAATAGTCAGTTTCTATCCGATTTCACTAATGAAAATTTGGCACAGATTCCAGAAGTCCGTAAGGTATATAGAGATAGTATAGAAAATAGGTTAAGTACGGTTACTATAAGTAGAAATGATGTGCTTAAGGAAATTGACAGACTGAAACCTCAGAAATCGCCTGGTCCCGATGAGGTATATGCCAGAGTATTAAAAGAATGCAGAGATGAGTTAAGTTACCCATTAACATTTTAACAATTCATTAGAAACAGGTTTAGTTCCAGAAGCTTGGAAGCTTGCAAATGTAGTTCCGATTTTCAAAAAAGGTGATAAATCAATAGCATCCAATTACCGTCCCATTAGTCTCACTTCAATCATAGGAAAGCTACTAGAGTCAATTATTGCTAGGAAAATGAGAAACCACTTAGAAACATTTAACTTAATCAATTCTTCTCAGCATGGATTCACACAGGGACGTTCTTGCCTTACTAATTTGCTTAGTTTTTTCTCAGAGGTATATGAAGCAGTAGATAATGACAAGGCATACGATATTATATATTTAGATTTCAGTAAAGCTTTCGACAGAGTCCCTCATGAGAGATTGATGAGAAAGGTTGAGGCACATGGAATAGGTGGGGCGTTGTTGGGATGGATTAGGTCATGGCTAATTGGTAGGAAACAGAGAGTCAGCATAAATGGTACCAAGTCAGAGTGGGGAGCAGTCAAAAGTGGTGTCCCCCAGGGATCGGTATTAGGTCCTCTGTTGTTTCTTATATACATAAATGACCTAGATTTAGGTATAACTAGTAGGATAAGTAAATTCGCAGACGATACTAAAATGGGGAGATCAATTGATTCAGATAGCGATATAGAGTGCCTCCAAAGGGATCTAGATACCTTACATGAATGGTCAGTAAATTGGCAGATGAAGTTTAACATTGACAAATGCAAGGTATTAAAGATAGGGAAGATGCAAACAAATGTTAAATATAAACTAGCTAATTTAGAATTAGAAAATTCAGACTGCGAGAAAGATCTAGGTGTGTTTGTTAGCAATGATTTGAAGCCTAGAAAACAGTGTATAGGCGTTCGTAATAAGGCAAACAGGCTTCTCGGGTTCATCTCAAGGAGTGTGAGTAACAGAACTGCTGATGTTATCTTAAAACTTTACTTGTCATTAGTGAGACCCCATATGGATTATGCTGTCCAATTTTGGTGTCCTTATTACAGAATGGACATAGATTCATTGGAGAGAGTACAGCGTAGAATGACAAAAATGATCCATAATATTAGAAATCTTCCGTATGAAGAAAGGTTGAAGAAATTAGGTTTACATTCGTTAGAGATACGCAGAGTTAGAGGGGATATGATAGAGGTGTTCAAGTGGGTTAGTGGGATTAACAAAGGGGACATGACAAATGTACTAAAGCTCAGTGATAGCGAAAGAACTCGTACCAATGGTTTCAAATTAGATAAATTTCGTTTCAGAAAAGATATAGGCAAATATTGGTTTGGTAACAGAGTTGTAGATGGGTGGAATGGACTACCAAGTGCTATAGTGGGATCTAAAACTGTAGGGAGCTTTAAGATAAAATTGGATAAGCATATGGACGAGAAGGGTTGGGTGTGAAGGGGGATCAGCCGGGTTGGACCAATCAGCGCTCTGCAGACCCCCATAATCCTGCGTTAATCTCTAACCGTTTTGGTAAGATGATCCTCAGGGTATTAGAGTGTTGAGCCTATAATTGGGCTTTGTAATTGATTTGGGGTTGTGTGGGACAGGGATCTGCCTTGCTTAGGCCAATCGGCTTTCTGCAGACTCCCATTTTCTTATGTTCTTAATTATAGGTACCGGTATGGACAAAGGTATATACAATCATTGGGTATCTACGTTGAATTATAGGTACCGGTATGGAAAAAGGTATATACAATCATTGGGTATCTACGTTGAATTATAGGTACCGGTATGGAAAAAGGTATATACTATCATTGGGTATCAGCTTTGAATTATAGGTACCGGTATGGAAAAAGGTATATACAATCATTGGGTATCTACTTTGAATTATAGGTACCGGTATGGACAAAGGTATATACAATCATTGGGTATCTACGTTGAATTATAGGTACCGGTATGGAAAAAGGTATATACAATCATTGGGTATCTACGTTGAATTATAGGTACCGGTATGGAAAAAGGTATATACTATCATTGGGTATCTGCTTTGAATTATAGGTACCGGTATGGAAAAAGGTATATACAATAATTGGGTATCTACTTTGAATTATAGGTACCAGTATGGAAAAGGGATATACAATCATTGGGTATCTACTTTGAATTATAGGTACCGGTATGGAAAAAGGTATATACAATCATTGGGTATCTACTTAGAATTACAGGTACCGGTATGAAAAAGGTATATCTCTCTATCTATATGCTCAGGCCCAATCCCCACTTTTCCTATTTTTTATCAACTCTGCGTAAGCAGAGTTTGGTATCGCCCCCCCCCCCCCTCCCCGTATAGTGGGTACCACACACAAAAAATGTGTGTGTCGTCGTCGTCGTCGTTGTCCGTCTGTCTCGGAACGCCTCCTAGACCGTTGGACGGATTTTCACCAAATTTCACACGAACATTTGTTGCGTGAATGCGAACGTCAGTCAAAAAATATGTTTTGAATTTATGCAATAGTTATGATTTTAGGTCCAAAATATGGTTTTACCCAAAATATGGTTTTACCCCCCCCCCCCACCCCCCCGGACGCCCCCTCGGACTCCCCCCAGCAATGAATGCGTTCTGGGGGCGAAAACATCTTGCTACGCATTTGCTAGGTTAAGCTAGTTTAGTTGGCATTAGAACTGATGGTAGTAATAGTGGGATTGATGGTGATAATAGTAGTGATGATGGTTGTAGTTATATTGATGATGACAGTAGTGATGATGATGAGAGTAGTATATATGATGGTGACAGTAGTAGATATGATGTAGTGACGATGGTGTGAGTATTAGTGATGATGGTGAGTTGTAGTGATGATAGTGAAAGTTGTAGATGATGACAATAGTTGTGATGATGAAGATCATAGTAATGGTGATGATGGTGACAGTAGGATACATGATGGTAATACTTGTGACAGTAGTAATAATGATGCTTAAAGTAGTAGTGATGATGTTAACAGTAGTAATGATGATTGTAAGATGGTGGTGATGATAGTAGTAATGATGGTTGATAGTTGTAGTATCAATGATGATAGTAGTGATTAAGATGATAGTGACAATGGTGACAGTAGTAGTGATGATGGTGAGAGTAGTAGTGATGATTGTAATTGTAGTAGTGATGATGATCAGAGTAATGGTGATGATGACAGTAGTCATGATGATTGTGGCAGTTGTAGTGATGATGGCAGTAGTAGTGATGATGGTGATTGTGATTGATGATGGTATTGGTAGTGATGATGGTAACCCATCGCAGAGTTGGGTATGCCGTTTTGATCTTGGGCAAAACGGCACGTCTACTTTATTATTATTATCAACTCTGCGTAAGCAGAGTTTGGTATCCCCCCCCCCCCCCCGTATAGTGGGTACCACACGAAAAAGATGTCTGTCGTCGTCGTCGTCGTTGTTGTCCGTCTGTCTCGGAACTCCCCCTAGACCGTTGGACGGATTTTCACCAAATTTCACACGAACATTTGTTGTGTGAATGCGAACGTCAGTCAAAAAAGATTTTTTGAATTTATGCAATAGTTATGATTTTAGGTCCAAAATATGGTTTTACCAAGCACCTCCCCTCCCCCCCCCCCCCCCACCTCCTCCTCCTCCTCCCCCCCCTTCCCCCCGCTCCTCCTCCTCCTCCCCCCCCCCCCCCAGCAATGATGGCGTTCTGGGGGCGAAAACATCTTACTACGCATTTGCTAGGTTAAGTTAGTTCAGTTGGCATTAGAAGTGATGGAAGTAATAGTGGGATTGATGGTGATAGTAATGATGATGGTGATAATAGTAGTAATGATGGTTGTAGTTGTATTGATGATGATGACAGTAGTGATGATGGTGACAGTAGTAGATATGATGGTGACAGTAGTAGATATGATGGTGACTACTAGTAGTAGTGATGATGGTCATAATTAATAGTAGTGATGATGGTGACAAGTAATGATAGTTGTAGTGATAATGATGATGACAGTAGTGATGATGGTGTGAGTATTTGTGATGATAGTGAGTAGTTGTGAGGATGGTGAAAGTTGTAGTGATGACGACAATAGTTGTGATGATGAAGATCATAGTAATGGTGATGATGGCAGTAGTAGTGATGATGGTGATAGTAGGATACATGATGGTAATATTTGTGACAGTAGTAATGATGATGGTTATAGTAGTAGTGATGATGTTAACAGTAGTAATGACGATTGTAAGATGGTGGTGATGATAGTAATGATGGTTGATAGTTGTAGTATCAATGATTATAGTAGTGATTAAGATGGTAGTGACAATGGTGACAGTAGTAGTGATGATGGTGAGAGTAGTAGTAATGATTGTAATTGTAGTAGTGATGATCATAGTAATGGTGATGATTGTGGCAGTTGTAGTGATGATGGCAGTAGTAGTGATGATGGTGTTTGTGATTGATGATGGTATTAGTAGTGATGATGGTAACCCATCGCAGAGTTGGGTATGCCGTTTTGATTTTGGGCAAAACGGCACGTCTACTTTATCAACTCTGCATAAGCAGAGTTTGATATCCCCCCCCCCCCCCCCGTATAGTGGGTACCACACGAAAAAAAAATCTGACGACGTCGTCATCGTCCGTCTGTCTTGGAACTCCTCCTAGACCGTTGGACGGATTTTCACCAAATTTCACACGAACATTTGTTGCGTGAATGCAAAAGTCAGTTAAAAAAGATTTTTTGAATTTATGCAATAGTTATGATTTTAGGTCCAAAATGTGGTTTTGACCCCCCCCCCCCCCAGCAATGATGGTGTTATAGTGTGTGAGCCCCTTCGGGGCTCACACACTAAGAACGCATTCGTTCTGGGAGCGAAAACATCTCGCTACGCATTTGCTAGGTTAACTTAGTTTAGTTGGCATTAGAAGTGATGGTAGTAATATTTGGATTTATGGTGATAGTAGTGATAATGGTTATAATTGTAGTGATGATGGTTGTAGTTGTATTGATGATGATGACAGTAGTGATGATGATGACAGTAGTAGATATGATGGTGACAGTAGTAGTAATGATGGTCATAAAAGTAGTGATGATGGTGGCAAGTAATGATGATAGTTGTAGTGATAATAATGACAGTAGTGATGATGGTGTGAGTATTAGTGATGATGGTGAGTAGTAGTGAGGATGGTGAAATTTGTAGTGATGATGATGATAGTTGTGGTGATGAAGTTCATAGTAATGGTGATGATGGCAGTAGTAGTTAATATGGTGACAGTAGAATAAATTATGGTAATATTTGTGATAGTAGTAATGATGATGGTTATAGTAGTAGTGATGATGTTAACAGTAGTAATGATGATTGTAATATGGTGGTGATGATACTAGTAATGATGGTTGATAGTTGTAGTATCAATGATGATAGTGATTAAGATGCTAGTGACAATGGACAGTGATGATGGTGAGAGTAGTAGTGATAATTGTAATTGTAATAGTGATGATGATCATAGTAATGGTGATGATGACAGTACTCGTGATGATTGTGGCAGTTGTAGTGATGATGGCAGTAGTAGTGATTATGTTGATTGTGATTGATGATGGCATTAGTAGTGATGATGGTAACCCATCGCATAGTTGGGTATGCCGTTTTGATTTTGGGCAAAACAGCACGTCTACTTTATCAACTCTGCGTAAGCAGAGTTTGGTATCGCCCCCCGTATAGTGGGTACCACACGAAAAAAATGTCTGTCGTCGTCGTCGTCGTCCGTCTGTCTCGGAACTCCTCCTAGACCGTTGGACGGATTTTCACCAAATTTCACACGAACATTTGTTGCGTGAATGCAAAAGTCAGTCAAAAAATATTTTTTGAATTTATGCAATAGTTATGATTTTAGGTCCAAAATATGGTTTTGCCCCTCCCCCTCCCACCTCCCGGACCCCCCCCCCCCCCCCCCCTCTCCCCCCCCCCCCCCCCCCCCCCCCCCCCAAGCAATGATGGCGTTCTGGGAGCGAAAACATCTCGCTACGTATTTGCTAGGTTAACTTAGTTTAGTTGGCATTAGAAGTGATGGTAGTAATATTTGAATTTATGGTGATAGTAGTGATAATGGTTATAATTGTAGTGATGATGGTTGTAGTTGTATTGATGATGATGACAGTAGTAGATATGATGGTGACAGTAGTAATAATGTTGGTCATAAAAGTAGTGATGATGGTGACAAGTAATGATGATAGTTGTAGTGATAATAATGACAGTAGTGATGATGGTAGTGACGATGGTGTGAGTATTAGTGATGATGGTGAGTAGTAGTGAGGATGGTGAAATTTGTAGTGATGATGATGATAGTTGTGGTGATGAAGTTTATAGTGTAATGGTGATGATGGCAGTAGTAGTTAATATGGTGACAGTAGAATAAATTATGGTGATATTTGTGACTAGTAATGATGATGGTTATAGTAGTAGTGATGATGTTAACAGTAGTAATGATGATTGTAAGATGGTGATGATATTAGTAATGATGGTTGATAGTTGTAGTATCAATGATGATAGTAGTGATTAAGATGCTAGTGACAATGGACAGTGATTATGGTGAGAGTAGTAGTTATAATTGTAATTGTAGTAGTGATGATGATCATAGTAATGGTGATGATGACAGTACTCGTGATGATTGTGGCAGTTGTAGTGATGATGGCAGTAGTAGTGATTATGTTGATTGTGATTGATGATGGTATTCGTAGTGAGGATGGTAACCCATCGCAGAGTTGGGTATGCCGTTTTGATTTTGGGCAAAACGGCATGTCTACTTTATTATTATTATTATCAACTCTGCGTATTATTATTATTATTATATGAGATGCCGAAGTCTCCAACCAGGGTGCAGAAACACCATCAAGATCAATCCACACAAAACACCCGGAGGCACTGGAGAGAGACTATGGCAACTTAGGAAAAAATAAAAACATACACTGTATACTGTACTGTACATATACACATATTAAACACAGATAACATATTATGCAGTGGAGGATATCAAGCTTAAATATAATATAATAAAATAGAATAAAATAAGTTTAAAAATTAGAATTAATGCTGCAAAAAAGCATTAACTCTAGACTTAAAAATGGAGATATTAGCTGAATTGACTAGCTCATTTGGCAACTTATTCCACAAGTCAACCATGGCCGGCACAAAACACCGTGAAAACTGTGTAGTAGAAAATTAACACGGCTCATGGCAAGATAATTAAGATTGCTTGTGAATCTAGTTGCACGAGCCCGGACATAGGGCCCAGGCAGAACCCCATGTAAGGGATGCTGAGGGTTGTTAAAAACTTTAAATAAAAGACTAAGGGCACCAACTTTACGTCGATGACACAGATCAAGAGACAAATTAGGTAGAATAAACTGATGGAATTTAGCGACCTGTCAAGCAACTTGAGATGGCAGTCAGCTGCTGACAACCAGACAGGTGAGCAGTACTCGAAATGTGGCAAAATAAAAGCATAAAAAGACTTGATAACTGTGGCGTCACAAGCAAATGTTTTATAAACCTTGCGAAGCAGACCAATTTTTTGGGAAATGGAAGAGGAGAAAGAACGAATATGCTTTTCAAAAGTAAGTTTGGGATCAAGAGTAACTCCTAACAAACGCAGAGTATCCACATTCTCAATTTGCTCGCCAGAAACTTGTAGATAAGGATGGGGAGGATCCAAGGTACGAGATCTGCTGATGATAATGGAGTAATGGACTCTGCGTAAGCAGAGTTTGGTAACGCCCCCCCCCCCCCCCCGTATAGTGCGTACCACACGAAAAAAATGTCTGTCGTCGTCGTCGTCGTCGTCGTTGTCCGTCTGTCTCGGAACTCCTCCTAGACCGTTGGACGGATTTTCACCAAATTTCACACGAACATTTGTTGCGTGAATGCGAACGTCAGTCAAAAAAGATTTTTTGAATTTATTCAATAGTTATGATTTTAGGTCCAAAATATGGTTTTACCCAAAATATGGTTTTACCCCCCCCCCCCACCCCCACCCCCCGGACGCCCCCTCGGACTCCCCCCAGCAATGAATACGTTCTGGGGGCGAAAACATCTTGCTATGCATTTGCTAGGTTAAGCTAGTTTAGATGGCATTAGAAGTGATGGTAGTAATAGTGGGATTGATGGTGATAATAGTAGTGATGATGGTTGTAGTTATATTGATGATGACAGTAGTGATGATGATGAGAGTAGTATATATGATGGTGACAGTAGTAGTGATGGTGTGAGTATTAGTGATGATGGTGAGTTGTAGTGATGATAGTGAAAGTTGTAGATGATGACAATAGTTGTGATGATGAAGATCATAGTAATGGTGATGATGGCAGTAGTAGTGATGATTGTGACAGTAGGATACATGATGGTAATACTTGTGACAGTAGTAATGATGATGGATAAAGTAGTAGTGATGATGTTAACAGTAGTAATGATGATTGTAAGATGGTGGTGATGATAGTAGTAATGATGGTTGATAGTTGTAGTATCAATGATGATAGTGATTAAGATGATAGTGACAATGGTGACAGTAGTAGTGATGATGGTGAGAGTAGTAGTGATGATTGTAATTGTAGTAGTGATGATGATCATAGTAATGGTGATGATGACAGTAGTTGTGATAATTGTGGCAGTTGTAGTGATGATGGCAGTAGTAGTGATGATGGTGATTGTGATTGATGATGGAATTGGTAGTGATGATGGTAACCCATCGCAGAGTTGGGTATGCCGTTTTGATTTTGGGCAAAACGGCATGTCTACTTTATTATTATTATCAACTCTGCGTAAGTAGAGTTTGGTACCCCCCCAGTATAGTGGGTACCACACGAAAAAGATGTCTGTCGTCGTCGTCCGTCTGTTTCGGAACTCCTCCTAGACCGTTGGACGGATTTTTACCAAATTTCACACGAACATTTGTTGCGTGAATGCAAGTCAGTCAAAAAAGATGTTTTGAATTTATGCAATAGTTATGATTTTAGGGTTTTGCCCCCCCCCCCTCCCCACCTCCTGGACCCCCCCTCCCCCCCCTCCCACCCCCCCCCCCCCCCCCCCCCCCAGCAATGATGGCGTTCTGGGAGCGAAAACATCTCGCTACGCATTTGCTAGGTTAACTTAGTTTAGTTGGCATTAGAAGTGATGGTAGTAATATTTGGATTTATGGTGGTAGTAGTGATAATGGTGATAATTGTATTGATGATGGTTGTAGTTGTATTGATGATGATGACAGTAGTGATGATGATGACAGTAGTAGTAATGATGGTGACAGTAGTAGTAATGATGGTCATAATAGTAGTGATGATGGTGACAAGTAATGATGATAGTTGTAGTAATAATAATGACAGTAGTGTTGATGGTAGTGACGATGGTGTGAGTAGTAGTGAGGATGGTGAAATTTGTAGTAATGATGACGATAGTTGTGGTTATTAAGTTCATAGTAATGGTGATGATGGCAGTAGTAGTGATGATGGTGACAGTAGAATAAATTATGGTAATATTTGTGACAGTACTAATGATGATGGTTATAGTAGTAGTGATGATGTTAACAGTAGTAATGATGATTGTAAGATGGTGGTGATGATATTAGTAATGATGGTTGATAGTTGTAGTATCAATGATGATAGTGATTAAGATGCTAGTGACAATGGACAGTGATGATGGTGAGAGTAGTAGTGATAATTGTAATTGTAGTAGTGATGATGATCACACTAATGGTGATGATGACAGTACTCGTGATGATTGTGGCAGTTGTAGTGATGATGGCAGTAGTAGTGATTATGGTGACAGTAGAATAAATGATGGTAATATTTGTGACAGTAATAATGATGATGGTTATAGTAGTAGTGATGATGTTAACAGTAGTAATTATGATTGTAATATGGTGGTGATGATATTAGTAATGATGGTTGATAGTAGTGATGATGATCATAGTAATGGTGATGATGATAGTATTATTAAGATGCTAGTGAGGACAGTAAGATGATGATGGCAGTAGTAGCGATTATGTTGATTGTGATTGATGATGGTATTAGTAGTGATGATGGTAACCCATCGCAGAGTTGGGTATGCCGTTTTGATTTTGGGCAAAACGGCACGTCTACTTTATTATTATTATTATATATATATTTGTTTTAAAGGTATATGCAATAATTGGGTATCTACTTAGAATTATAGGTACCGGTATGGAAAAAGGTATATGCAATCATTGGGTATATATATTGAATTCGATTTTTATACACACATAGCAAGTTTAAGTATACCTTAAAATGGTATGAAATAAGGTATATCAAATCATTGGGTATAGATTATGAAATCAAGTTTTATACACTAACAAAATGAATGGTAAAGGGTATACCAGGTATGAAAAAGGCTAGCTAGGGTATAGAAAGGGTATGAACACGGTTAATCTAGGATTCTAGGGTATAAACAAAGAGTATGGAAAAGGTTAATCTAGGGTATGATAAAAAAAATCTAGGGTATAACAAGTGTATGAAAAAGATAAGCTATGGTATTAAGGGTATGAAAAAGGTAATCTAGGGTATAAAAAGGGTGTGAACAATGTAGTCTAGGGTATTAAGGTTATGAAAGAGGTAATCTAGGTTATAAAAAGGGTACGGTATGAAAAAGGTAATCTAGGTTATACAAAGGGTATGAAAAAGGTAATCTAGGTTATAAAAAGGGTATGAAAAAGATAAGCTATGGTATTGAGGGTATGAAAAATGTAATCTAGGGCATAGAAAGAGTATGAAAAAATTAATCTAGAGTATAACAAGGGTATGGAAATGGTTAACTAGGGCATTAAGGGAATTAAAAAGGTAATCTAGGGTATGAAATTAATATGAACAAGTTATTTAAGATCATTGGGTATGCTGAGAGTGATCTACCATTTTAACTGGCACGTGATGGGTTTGTTATTATTATATATATATATATATATTTATATATATATATATATATATATATATACCGTATATATATATATATATATATATATTATATATATATATATATATATATATATATATATATATATATATATATATATATATATATATATATATATATATTTGTTTTTTTCTCTGTGTATGAAAGGAGACAATTACATACCGCCAACATAGCAATACTGTATAAGGGTACCGGTAGATTATTATGGACACTTTATATACCCTTTTCATACCCATTATTGTTGTGCGATTGTAGTCAACCCTAACAATCTAGTGCCAGTTATAGTAGTTTATAATGAGAAAAAAAGAGACCCAAAATTCCTGTAAAAACAAAGATACCGATCCAATGTCGCTGAAATAAACGGTTGTGTGAAGCCACCTTAACCCGATTTGGTTCGAGGGAGGTCTTTTTGGATCTCCCCTGTATCGTTTCGTTAGTTTGGAGATGTTAAGACGGTTCACCTCATTAGTTTGGCGATAATAAAACGCTTGAACTCATTCAAGTGTCGATTTCTCTCTGGTCTTTGAAGAAATCGGCCTTTGGGCCGGAAATACAAAGCTGCAGACATTAATATTTAGATATTATCCAAGCTAAAGTTTTTTTGTAGTACATATATACTTGCATTACATCAAGTTAAGCATAATTTGTATCCAACCAACATAACTTTGCATGTTTGTATGATTATTAGCTATAACTTCCTTATAGCCGGAAACTCTCAAGTGATCAATTGGGAGGTTGATTGAATAAGGGAGGAAGTGGAGACGGAATGGATGGATTCTAATAGACAGATGTGGGTGGAGGGATTGAGGAATGTATTGCATGGTCAGTTAGGCATATCAGATGAAGGTATTGAGGGATAAGCTTTTACAACGGCACTCACAAAAAGTTATAGAATTTAAAATATCTACTATAATATATATATATATATATATATATATATATATATATATATATATATATATATATATATATTACATATTATATACTATATAGGGGAAGTGTGGCAGAGTGGTCTTGCCACTGGACTGTTAATCCAATGAACCCGGGTTCGAATCTCAATATGTCAATGGGAAGATATTATTGGGATGGAATTTGTGCTGTACCTAGTATCAGTGCAATTACCACAGCACACCGAAATGCCCCCTCCCCCCCCCCCAAAAAAAAAAACTCTAAAAAAAACTCATTGTTCCATGATTAAATAGCATTGTATGAATATTCTCATATTCAAAAATATGTTACAGGGGGGGGGGGGGGAATGCCTAGCGAGTTAATTGCTCAATAGGTGTCGTTCTGAGAGTGAGGGTCCGAGTCTGTGGGGGTGAGACTGTGAAGCGCAAAGGCGTGGCGGCTTCAGAGATGGAGTTGCTTCGCATGTCTCACTCCCTAAACTGGAACAAGACCTCACGGGCCTCACCGTGTTCAGCGGTTGAGTGTAAAGGCTATCAGCCTATGCCCGAGAGAGAGTAGTTGGAATATAGACAAAAACAAATATATATATTTATATTACAGTATATACAGTATACCCTTCATTATTTGAATAATCAATTATATTTTATACACCTGTTCATTAGTTAGTCGGAATGTTTTTATTTGTATAACTAACATGATTTTTCATGTGAGATTATATACTGTATATCAGGGACATAATAATAAAACATTGCATTGTCTCGTTAGGGTTCGATACAATATAAATTAGGTATGTAGTTATTATTATTATTAGGGAAGGGGTGGTAGGGGGGAGGGAAGGGGGAGACAGACAGAGAGTGTAGCGGGTGGTAGGAGGGAGGGAAGGGGTGGTAGGGGGGAGGGAAGGGGGAGACAGACAGGGAGTGTAGCGGGTGGTAGGAGGGAGGGAAGGGGTGGTAGGGGGGAGGGAAGGGGAGACAGACAGAGAGTGTAGGGGGTGGTGGGAGGGAGGGAAGGGGTGGTAGGGGGGAGGGAAGGGGGAGACAGACAGAGAGTGTAGCGGGTGGTAGGAGGGAGGGAAGGGGTGGTAGGGGGGAGGGAAGGGGGAGACAGACAGGGAGTGTAGCGGGTGGTAGGAGGGAGGGAAGGGGGGGGGGGGCGGGTAAGGAAAGAGAAGAAATACGTGAAGAATATTTTTTTTTATTATTATCGGGACGGCCGATCAAGAGAGACACGCAAACATGGCACTGGGTATTTATAGCAGCCGTCTGATAATAGAGGGAGGGAGGGAGGGAAGAAAAGAGACCGGACTGTGAAAGAGGTATGGGATGGGGGGGATAGGGAAGGGGAATGGAAGTCTGATATAACGTGGGTGGGGGTAAGAAGTGGTAGGTGGTGGTAGGGGAAGGGGAAGGACGCGGGAGATAAAGTGGGAGGGGGTGGTGGGGGAGGAAGGGGTTGATCAAGATAGAGGGGGTGGTAGAGGAGGTAGTAGGAAGGGGTAGATAAAGTGAGAGTGGGTGGTAGGGGAAGTAAGTGGGAGTGGTAGGTAAGGGAAGAAATGGGAGATAAAGTGGTAGGGGAGGGGGAAGGAAGAAGATGATAAAGTGAGAGGAGGGGGGAGGAAGGGGAAGATAACATGGGAGTGGGTAGTAGGGAAGGGGTGGTAGGGGGGTTACAAGGAATAGTTAGTATCTCAGAGACCTTGCGGTCCATTCCAGGGAGATACTCTAAGTGGAAGAAGGGGAATTGTTTAGTGCACTACACTAATTACAAAGTGTGCAAAATACTATCTACTCTCTTCTTGAACTGCTTTACTGAAGAACTGTTTGAAATTTCTGAGGGAATTTTGTTCCAGGTAGAACAGATCTTATACAGTATGTGAAAAAGTTTCCACAAGTACTCTAGTTTATTTATAAACGATCTTAAAATCGCCAAACTAAACGAGCGAAGGTCTTAAAGTCTCAACACTAATGGGGCTAAGCACGAGGGAGAAGAGAATAATAAAAAACGCCCTTAATCGTAAACCGTGGCGAAGGTACAGAGGGAGGGGCGGGTGGTGGGGGGCGGTAAGAGGGGAAAGGGGTGGGTGGGGGGATTTTATGGTTATTTTAACTCAACTCGGGCTGCTGTCTGTCCTTTAAATCTTATTACTTTCTCTAACTCTCTCTCACACTCACACACACACTCTCTCACTCTCACTCTCATTCTCTCTCTCTCTCACACACACACACACACACACTTCATATATATATATATATATATATATATATATATATATATATATATTTATATATATATATATATATATATATATATATATATATATATGGGAAATTATACTAAGGAGGGAATAGTGTGTGTGTGTGTGTGTGTGTGTGTGTGTGTGCGGGACGGGGGGTTGGGTTATGTTAGAGAGGGAACAGGAAGGGGAGGTAAGGAGTGTGAGAGAGGGGGAATGTTGGAGCGGAAGTAAAGGGATTTTAGGGGGGGGGGGGGGGTAGGAAGGGAATAGAGCGGGGTAGGGAGTGTGAGAATGGGAGAGTAGGTTAGGAAGGAAAGATGGGGGAGGGGGGTAAGTATTGTGAGAAGGGGAGCGGGGGTAATATGTTAAGAAGGAAACCCCAAGGGGGAGGGGGTAGTATAGTGTGCTAGGAAGGACAAAAGAGGGAACGGTGGGTTAGAATCGTGAGAGATGGAATAATATGTTGGGAGGGAAATCGGAGGTGTAGGGAACGTGGATTGGGGAAGTAAGAAGAAGGGAAATGTAGTTATAAAAAAGTTGTCCCGTTTCGACGCTAGTATACTCACGGCTGTTAGGAATAAGGCTAAGGCTGGATAGAGTGTGAGTGTGTGTTAGAGAGGGAATAGGGGGCGTTAAGGAGACATGGGCAATTTTTCTGGTCCCCCTTCTTCCTCATGTTTAGCCCCATTAATTTTCAGATTTTATAACGTTCGGCCCATTAGTATGCCGATTTTAAGACCTTTCGCCCCATTTCGTTGTCAATTGTATGACCTTTCGTGCCATTTAGGTGCCGAATTTTTCCTGGCGAGCGAAAGCGAGCCTGAATTTTAAGAGGAACCGGCCTTCGGCCGGGATTTTTTTTTACCGAAAAATGTACAAATTTATCTTGAAAAGCGGGCCTCGTGGGTGTTTTTCTAAGCTTGATGGAAGTCTAGCGAGGAAGCTAAAAATAAAATATATGAATACATGAATTAATAAACCAAAACACCGGCCACTAGCCCCTTAACTAGGGAGGGTGAGAGTATGGGGGAGAGTGAGTGTGTGTCTGGGAGGGGAGGATAGGGAGGGAGGGAGGGAGGGAGGGGAGTGTCACGGATCAATATGAAACCCCGGGGGAGAGTCAGAATCCCAGCTTTCCCTCCACTCCCTCCCTCCCTCTCCCCTCACTCTTCTCTCCACCTCCCTTCCCTTTATTACTCTGTTCACTTACACATCCTCTCCCTCCCATCCCCCACTTTCCTTCCCCCTCACTCTTCCCTTGCCTTTATTCCCTCTTCTCCCCCCCTCCCCCCCTCACTGCCCATATCTCTTTGTCCTTTCTCATTTACCTCTTCCCCTCCCTTATTCCTCCCTCCTCTTTTTCCTCCTTCTCCAATGTTCCTCCCCATTTCCCTCCCTCCCCTTTGTCCTCCCTCTCCAATTTTCCTCCCTCCCCCTTTCCTTCTACCTCCTTTGTCCTCCCTCCACCCTTTGTCCTCCCTCCACCCTTTGTCCTCCCTCTCCATTTGTCCTCCCTCTCCATTTTCCTCCCTCTCCATTTGTCGTCCCTCCACCCTTTGTCCCCCCTTTCCTACCTCTCCCTTGTCCTCCCTCTCCCCTTTTCCCCCCATGTCCTCCCTCCTCTCAACACCGTCACTCACTCTACTTTGTTCTGTATAAGTAGGCCAGCTTGTGTCCTCTCTTTGTCGCTGGTTGGTTGATGTAAGTTGACATAAACCCTTTCAGTCACATCACGCCTTTCTCCATTGTATTTTAGTTACACCCAGGCGATTTTCATGATTTTGGAACAGTTGTATTAGGTAACCTTTTCAGTAGTATGACGCCGTTGTTACCTTTTATTCTGGCTAACATTAAACGATTGAATGCCGTTTAAGAAGGACCTATGTTATTCAGATGGTTTATTGAGATAGTATTCACCCTTTTTAGTGTTGGAGGTATATTAGAAGCTAAAACATAATAGTTCAGTACCGGTGACGTCTTGTTTTATTTCATTTGAGCTGCATTGAGAATACTTTATGAAGCTTAGGAAGGATACATGGTAGCTAATAGGATTAATTAAGATATTATATAGCCTTTTAATGGATGGTCTGGCCCCCCGCCAGTTGGCATTAAGGGTTGATGGGCCGTTTTTATGGTCCCCCTTCTTCCTCATGTTTAGCCCCATTAGTTTTCAGACTGTTAAACGTTCGGCCCATTAGTTTTCCGATGTTAACACCTTTCGCTTCATTTCTTTATCAGTATTAATACTTTTCGTGTCATTTAGGTGTCGATTTATTTGCTGGCGAGCGACAGCGAGCCTTTATTTTAAGAGTTACCGGCCTTGGACCGGGACATTTTTCTATCGAAAAATGTACACATTTATTTTTGAAGGAGGGTCTTGGGCGGGTGTTATATTTAAGCTTGATGAAGGTCTAGGGAGGAAACTATAAATAATGATAACAATATATATACAGTAAATGAACAGTAATAATACGCCCATCCCCCCTTAACCTCTCTTTACACTCATATTAGTCATAGCTATAACACACATCCCTCCCTGCGACCCACTTTACTAACCCTTTCAGTATCCTATCACGTCTTTATTCATATTATTCTTAGCTGTCAATAGACGATTTTATTAAGTTTAGAAGGACTTTTAGAAATCAAATGGCTAAAGTAGTATATTTTTGCGGTTACCTCATTAATTCCCGGAAATCATAACTTAACGTAATGAAATCGTCTAATAATAGCCAGGATAAGATTGAAGAATTCATCATGGTATTAAGGGGAGGCAGACCGTTTTTTCTGGACCCCCTTCTCCCTAATGTTTAGCCCCACTAGTTTTGAAATTATAAGACGTTTGGCCCATTAGTTTGGCGATTTTAATACCTTTCGCCCCATTTTGTTGTCAATTTCAAGATCTTTCGTGCCATTCAGGTGTCGATTATTTACTGGCGAGCGATAGCGAGCCTGCAATTTTAAGGGTAACCGGCCTTCGGCCGGGAAATTTTTCTGCCGAAAAATTTACAAATTTATCTTGAAGGGGGGGGGGGGGGGTTTCTAAGCTTGATGGAGGTCTAGGGAGGAAACTAAATAAATATATGAATAAATGAATTAATAGACCAAACAAACGGCCAGCCTCCCCTTAAAATATACAGTGAAGTGTATTTGGAAATCTGGGTGTGAGAATCCGTAGAGTTTAGTGTTTATTCCTTCCAATGTTATTTTGATAGTCTTTATTTATTTTGTATTTATTTGTTTTTATCCTAGAGGTTCTTTTTTTAATAGATAGACATTATTATTGCTGTAGTATAAAGTTCATCGGAATGAAGGCGTTGGGGGGGTATTGGTTATTTGTTTGTATATATACTGTATATAATTACATGTATTGTATATTTATATATGTATTTATTTAATAGTAACCTCGCTAGACCTCCATCAAGCTTTAAAAAAACATCTCTAGACTCCCTTAAAGATAAATTTGTACATTTTCCGTAGAAAAATGTCCCGGCCGAAGTCCAGTTCCTCTTAAAATTACAGGCTCGCTTAATCGACACCTAAATTTCACGAAAGGTCTTTATATTGACAAACAACTGAGGCAATAGGTCTTAAAATCGCCAAACTAATGGAACGAACGTCTTAAGATCTTGAAGCTAATGGGACTAAACTTGAGTGAGAAAAAGCGACTACCTTCCCCTTAAGCCTAAGTCTGTTATTTCCCTACAAGTTATTATATTATGTAAACTATTATGGATTAAAAGAAGGTATGACAAATAACACACACACACACACACACACACACACACACACACACACACACACACACACACACAACAATCCTTCCTCTATGTTTAGGCCTACTAAGCCCCCTTGTCTTGGTCGGTCATTACCCTCTTTAACTGTTAATGTGTGTGTGTGTGTGTGGGTGGGTGGTTGGTCATTACCCTTTGTAGCTCTCAATGTGTGTGTGGCTCTGTGTGTGTGTGTGTGTGTGTGTGTGTACGTTTATGCTTTCCCCCATGTTTGTCTTCATAGTTTATGCCTTTTTAGCCAATCTGATTATTTCAATATTCCTGGATTCTGCTAATGGGAAACCACATATTCGCTCTGGGGAAGTTATATTTGGTAGATATCATTATCTTGGGTTTTATAGCCAATCATAAACACACTATTATTTGCATAAGACACGCGTTAGGTAAATCAGAGTTAAGTTGGTTTGGACCTCCATCAATCTAAAAAAACATCCCCAGGATCCCCCTTCTAAATATATTTTTATATGCTTCGGTAAAAGAAAATCTCGGCCGAAGGCCGTTTTCTCCTAAAGTACAGGCTCGCTTTCGCTCGCCAGGGAAGAAATCGACACCTAAATGGCACGAAAGGTCTTAAGATTGACAAAGAAATGGGCGACAAATCTTAAAATCGCCAAGTTATTGGGATGTCCGTCTTAAAATCTGAAAACTGATGGGGCTAACACGAGGGAGAAGGGGGTCCAGAAAAAAAAATCTCTCTCTCTCTCTCTCTCCTTAATGGTAACATAAAGGATAGACATAATAAGGGCCTCAATATTTTCGCTAAAAAAAAAAAAATCAAGAAAATACAAAATTCGTAAAAATCACAATTATTTTGTTGTTTTAGATTCTGTTTAGATGTTTTTAAATTATCATATATAATCAAGTTACCACTCTTGCCTCAGGTCCTAAGGCGTAGTTATTTATATGTTGTAAATTATGCCCCTCCCATGTTCTGGTCCTTGGAGTATGGTTGGCTATCACCAAGAGTATCTACCCCTTTCAGAGTGTTCAATCAATGTTATTACCATTGACAACATAACACCACTGCCAAGGTACAAGGAAAGTCAGTATACACACTCTTTACATAAAATACACTTGCTTACACGCATGGTTATTGAATTGACTTTTCTTTGCGCGCGCGCGCACACACACACACACACACACACACACACACACACACACACACACACACACACACACACACACACACACACACACATACAGTATATTGTTATATTCATTGATACTTTAATGAAGGGATAACGTAGTAGATATTTTATGTTTCCAGGTATTGATTAGCGATAAATCAGTAAAACTACATGTGATCACATCCAGTAATGGATAAATATGATATAATAACAAAAACGTAACAAACGCACCTTAACCATTATCTAGCTATGTCTCACGCCTTTCTAGATTATTATACCGGTAGTTCCCTGAATTTTTATACAACTTGACCTAACCCTTTCAAGATCGAATACGCATTTCTTTTCTGGTTTCCGGCTATTAGTAAACGATGTTATTCAGATTAGGAAGGGTATATGGAATTCAGAGGGTTAAATGAGATGAAATAGTCTTTACTCTTATAATTCCCACAGATCCTTCATAAACTTTATAAAATCGTCTAATGATAGCCAGAATAAACTGTCAAAGTGCGTCACAATCTTCAAAGGGTTAAGAAAGTTCCAGACCACTAGTGCCGAAACTAAATTGCCTTCGATCGCGCTAATTTGGTCTAAAGTCTGGGTTCCGCCAATATCGGGGCCAGTGGTGTTCTATATCAAGGCAGTGGAAGGAAGGAAGGAGGGGAGGGGAGGGGAGGGGGTGTTTTGGTTGCTCTCCAGTTCTTGTATTGGGGAATGTTAAACGGTAGTGATGGCGATGATAATGGTTACGAAAACTACAGATTTTATATATACTGTACATACATACCTATACATAAGAGTAGAAACTTAGAAAGGGAAGCGATGACCACACACACACACACACACACACACACACACACACACACAGACCGTAGCCTAGTAGGTAGAGCTCTCGTCTCACACACGAGGGGTCGGGGGTTCAATCCCCGGCCGGGCGGAGACAAATTGGGCTTGTCTCCTTTCATGTGTTAGCCTCAGTTCACCTAGCTGTAAATAGGTACCTGGAATAAGTGGACGACGTTGTGACGTCCCATCTGGGGTTGGCAAAAATGGTACAAGGCGAGATGGGTATCATATGGTTCACCTAAGCTGATGGCTACCTAAGCCTTCGGGCGAGACGGTACCGTCTATAGTGAGAATGGTACCATACAGATCCACCCTAAGCCTTCGTTTCCGATGTCGCCAATTGGCTAAAATACAGACTACACACACATCCACAGCCATTCCAACAGTACATAAAACACTTAACATGCATTTCACGCAATACATTCCCAGTTAAGGAGGCGCGATAATAATGAGCTTAGCTCGCATTGCGTGGATTCCCCTTGACGAACAAGTAACTGAGTAACACACACACACACACACAGACACACACAACCCAGCCCGTAGCCTAGTAGGTAGAGCTCTCGTCTCACACACGAGGGGTCGGGGGTTCAATTCCCGGCCGGGCGGAGACAAATTGGGGTTGTCTCCTTTCATGTGTAAGCCTCAGTTCACCTAGCTGTAAATAGGTACCTGGAATAAGTGGACGACGTTGTGACGTCCATTCTGGGGTTGGCAAAAATGGTACAAGGCGAGATGGGTATCATATGGTTCACCTAAGCTGATGGCTACCTAAGCCTTCGGGCGAGACGGTACCGTCTATAGTGAGAATGGTACCATACAGATCCACCCTAAGCCTTCGTTTCCGATGTCGCCAATTGGCTAA
The DNA here is from genome assembly GCA_032716605.1 of Paralithodes platypus. Classification (NCBI taxonomy): domain Eukaryota; kingdom Metazoa; phylum Arthropoda; class Malacostraca; order Decapoda; family Lithodidae; genus Paralithodes; species Paralithodes platypus. The sequence goes on from CM064513.1 coordinate 32,865,946, forward strand.
AATACAGACTACACACACATCCACAGCCATTCCAACAGTACATAAAACACTTAACATGCATTTCACGCAATACATTCCCAGTTAAGGAGGCGCGATAATAATGAGCTTAGCTCGCATTGCGTGGATTCCCCTTCACGAACAAGTAACTGAGTAACACACACACACACACACACACACGATATCGACGATGATAAGGAATTGACTGTATCACTAATAAGTAAAATATAATTTTTAGATAAAATTTACTGTTACATATACATGCCTCTTAAATATAATGACCCTATCGAAGTGTATCAGCAACTGACTCATAAATACTGTACAAGTGTTAGATGATAGCCTAATCATAACCCTTTAGGATTTAACCCTTCTGTACCGGCGACGTCTGCTTAATTTTATTCTAGCTATATTTATATATTTGTTTGCAGTTTAAGAAGGACCTGTTATAGTAAAAAGGGTTAAATGAGATCGTTCGTAGTTTGTTAATTGCTGGAGGCCCTTTTTAAGTTGAATAAAATCGTCTAATAGTAGCCAGAATAAAGTTTAATGGATGGCCCCGGTACTGAACTGGTTCACCATCTCTACAATTCACCACTCACACGTTAGACTTGGAGCACTTTCACCAAGGCATTAAATTAAACCTAAGAAAGGTTAGGCTAAGTTAATTACGTTTGGTTGAAGTATAGTGTAAGGTGAGGTTTTGCTACATTAAATTACATGACAATAGTTAGACCTTTCCTGTCATTCAGGTGTCGATTTTTTCCTTACCAGCGATAGCGAGCCTATAATTTAGGAGGAATCGACCTTTGGCCGGGACATATTTTTTACCGATTTGTTTTCAAATTTATTTCGAAAGGGGTCTTACTTTTTTAAAGCTTGATAGAGGTTTAGGGAGAAAACCGAAAGCAAAATAATAATTAATAAACTAAGAAATAGTAATCTCCCCTTCAGTCAATTACTTTAGTTTGAAGTCATTGGTCAACTAATTTTGAAGTATTGACATCGTGAGCTGTTGAAATGGATGCGTGATTAAATGATTCCAACGCCGATGTGACTCGACACTGACAAATATGTGTATGGAAAATATAACTCAAATAATTTATCAAAACTGGCGCACATTTGTAAACATTCATTTAAAGACATATTAGAAAACTTCACTGATTTTGTACTCACTATGGAGTACATTCATAATACGCATGATTTTACCCACGCTTTTTTTATTCTGGATAACTTTGGACGATTTTATGCAGTTTAAGAAGGACCTATATGAATCAGAGGGTTTATTGAGATCGTATTTGCCCTTTGAATTTTAGAGTTAGTTTATAAGCTAAAGAGAATCGTATAATGGTAACCAGAATATGATTACAAAATGCGTCCTCGAACTGAAGGGGTAAATATTCTTGAAATAATGTTGAAAAAAAAAAAAAAATTGATGACGTGTACCAGATTTGTTTACATTCCACGCGGTAAAAAAAAAAAAAAAAAAAAAAAAAAAAAAAAAAAAAATGGGGAAATTAAAGTGTCCACAATAATCAATCCATTTAAAGGTATAATATATAATTATCTTTTTATACCCTTGATGTTTTACAGTGTACCGGTAAGTATTTAAATTGCACACACGATTTGATTTTACAGTTTTATCTATTCTGAATCAAGGAATTGTATTCATATTTTTAACTCGGTATTTTAGGCAGTATATATGCACTTATTTCTGGTTTTCATTAGACAGTTCTTTTTTGTATTTTGGAAAGGATCTCTGTTAATCAAAAGGGTAAAAAAGCATCTCTAGCTAACATAAATTCTTCCTAAACTGAAAACATCGCCAGATAATAGCGAGAATAGTGTCAATATGTGTCATAATCGTTAAGAGGCTACTGGTCATATGAATATTTTTGTTTCTGATCATTATAATGTTATGTTGTAATGTAGAGAGCGGTGATATGAGGGTGGCCATGCTATGTATAGGATGATGTCTATAATCTGTTTATTTGTATTGTATTTTTTCATATTTTATTCATATATATATATATATATATATATATACAGTATATGTATATATATAAACAGTATATATATTACATATACTGTATATATATATATATATATATATATATATATATATATATATATATATATATAGTATATATATATATATATATATATATATATATATATATATATATATATATATATATATATATATATATATATATATATATATATACTTTTTTGTGTTGTTGTTGTTTTTTTGCTGACGGTGAATTGCCATGTCCCTAACGTGGTTATTCGGCAATTACGAAACATTTGTTGCGAAATATGTTGTAGATTATGGAACCATGGCATTGATATGACGCAGAGACAAAATAGTAACATTTGCCCACTAAGTATCTAACATGAGCTGACAAGAGATTACATTTATCTCCAGGTGAACAATAGTCTATATGTTGTGTAGTGATTTTGAAGTTCATGCAGTATTATATTAGTACTATTAAGAACATATATTTTTACTTCAGTTCTTAGGTTACTACACTGAATAGCATAGAGGTTTACAAAAGGTATGGGCATAGGCTACGTAGCGCCGTATTAGGATCAAGAACGATGGAGAGCTTCAATATAAAATTAGATAGACATATGGACGAGATGTGTTGGGTGTGAGAGGGATCTGCCTTGTATGGACCAATCGGCTTCCTGCGAACTCCCATTTTCTTATGTTCTTATGTAATAAAGTGTCCATAATATTTTTTTCTGGAAAGATATTTTGATAGTGATAAAGCCATCTAACAAGAGGATAAAATTGTCTGTCAAATAATCAAAGGTAAATCACTATGACTATATACCACTTTTATTATACTTCTACTCTACTCTACTTCTGTTCTACGTCTAACTTATTTCTATATACTCATCTTGATATAATTGACTTTATTTTTAACTTTGATTTTAGTGTTTACAAGTACAGAAGTGTCAGACATTCAGCTGGAGTTAACCCTATACAGTACTGGTGCCGTCTTTTTATATTTATTATGGCTACTTTTAGACTATTTTATTCAGCTTAAAAAGGGCCTCCAGTAATTAACAGGCTTTTGAACTCTCTCACTTAACCATGTTCACTACCACAGATCCTTCTTAAAGGCCGTGTCTCACACAGTACGGCCACCGCTCGACAGCTGCCGACAGAGGACGACTTGCACTTTTTTGCCGATTGTAATCGAATCACTGGATCACTGCACGATCCTCGCAGGCACACGATTGCTGTACAACAAACCCTCGACAGTCACTCAACACACACACGTCACACACACGTCATACACGCCGGCAACACGGCCGTTGTAGAATAAATCGCTGACCGGCGACGCTACTCACTCGGCTATCACACGTTCGTCATACATTTAAAGTACGTTAAAAGCACGATAATGCCGCTTTTGGTTGACAACCATACGTTTACAGCACAACAGACGCACATACGTTGAACTATAAATACGACCGTTGTAGGCCACAC
>CM064513.1:32874438-32889438 GCA_032716605.1 Paralithodes platypus
GTTCTGTAAGAAAATTAAATTATTTATTCAATTGAGAATAGATAGGCTTCGGACAATGAAAAAAAAAAAAAAAAAAAAAAAAAAAAATATATATATATATATACACCGGTATATACTGTATATATACAGTATATATATATATATATATATATATATACGGCTAATGGATAAATGAGAAAGAGTTACATAGACATATATATATAGATACATAAACTGCACGGACCTTGCGGTCCCTACTAGGCAGTCTGTACTTAATGCTAACATAGAATTTCCTAGAAATTGGATGCTAAGGATAGCACAGCAGAAAGCTCTCTCCCCACCTACCACGCTGTATTATTGAGAGAGAGAGAGAGAGAGAGAGAGAGAGAGAGAGAGATAGAAGGTGGAGGGGAGGGGAGAGGAGAGGAAAGAGAGAGAGAGAGAGAGAGAGATAGAAGGTGGAGGGGAGGGGAGAGGAGAGGAAAGAGAGAGAGAGAGAGAGAGCACTAAGATTTAAAGGCATAATACTGAGACCTTCCTCCAGAATTTCCAGCCGAGGCACAGAGAAACTCAATTAGCTTCAGGATGTGTGTGTGTCTGTGTGTGTGAGAGTGAGAGAGAGACGCAGAGGGAGATATACAGACAATAATCTTACCACATAGATCCACATACCATCCAAGCGAGATGATCGAGACGTAAATTTAGTAGAGAGAGAGAGATAGAGAGAGAGGAGGGGGGGGGGGGGAGGGTGAGAAGCTGAGGTTTTCGTCTTTGCCATGAATATTAATATGCTTGTAATTCAAATACCAGCAAGTTTGGCTCACAAAATATTGATGCTCTATGAAGATTCCATGCTTAGAATACTGCATGTACTGACATAATTACGTGAAAGTGTTTGTTTGTTTGTGTGTGTGTGCGTAAATTTGTGTTACATAGAGTGCACAGACCTTGGGGTCCCTACTAGGCAGTCCGGACTTAATTCTAACATGGGATTTGCTACAAAGTGGAAGGTAAACACAGCAAAGTAGAAGGCTCTCTCCCGACCTACCACTCGCTCCGACCTTGGGTCGGCGTGATATTTAGTTGGGGAAACAATGCCCCCAGCAGGATGAAAACATTTATACTGGAAAATTCATAATAAAGAACGAAGTTGAAAATTATTGCATACTACTGATACTTAACCTAACATTTTACTGTGTTTATTTATTATTATTATTAATATTATTTGTTTACCAATATTACTCCAACCTCCTCGAAATGGATGTCTAGCCTCTTTTTTTATTGTTTCCATTTTATAAAATTGTACAACTTTATCTGGCAATATATATATATATATATGAGAGAGACAGAAAGTGTGGGGAATATATATATATATATATATATATATATATATATATATATATATATATATATATATATGAGAGAGAGACAGAAAAAGTGTGGGACAAGTATAAGAGGATTTCATTAATTTGTAATTTTTACTTCTTTGGTTGAGCCCCCTCCCCCACCCCTTTTCTTTCTGTCTCTCTCTCTCTCTCTCTCTCTCTCTCTCTCTCTCTCTCTCTCTCTCTCTCTTTATATCTATATTTATCTATATATCTATCACACTCACTATTAGAACATCAAATGCCTTATAATATATACTGTATACTGTAACTAGGTGTCAGATATTACAAATAGGCTTCCAAAATAACTAACACGAGCACTACATCCACAGAGAAATAAATGAAAATAAAAAAAGCTTGGCACGAGTATAAGACCACCTCGGTGAGCTCATAAGTAAGATTCAGCTTAAATATTCTCATTAATGTAGAACAGCGGCACAAAGAAATGAAAACAAAAGTAAACGGAGCACTATGATTCACCAGAAGACATGTTAATTATCTTGGTAATAATATAGTTATGCTGGATAGTGAAAGCAAATAGAGGCTGTAATTATAGTATATGCAATTTTTGTTCCGTGCTTTATAAATGAGATATTAACATAAGGGTAGCAACATTAATCCCATCCTTAAAACGGTGTGTTGTATGATGTAGTTATGAAACACACACACACAGGCACACACAGGCACACGCACAGGCGCACACCTATTGATGTTGGTTAAGGGGGGTGACCTGCTTTTTTCTCTCTCTGGCTTGTATCCATTTGGTCCCATTCAGCCTACTGTTTTAAGACGTTTATCCCCATCCAGGTGTCGATTTCTTCCTGGCGAGCGAAAGCAAGCCATCATTGTATGGAGAAATGGGGTTATTTGCTTATTTATCTTTTTATTTTTTTTTAGTTTCCTCCCTAGACCTCCATGAAGCTTAAGGGAGCCCACCTCGCTTTTTTTTCTCTTTCTCTCCCTCTCTCTTTGGCTCGTATCCATTCAGCCACATTCAGCCAACTGTTTTAAGACGTTTACCCCCATCCAGGTGTCAATATTTTCCTGGCGAGCGGTAGCGAGCCAGTATATATATATATATATATATATTTTTTTTTTTTTTTTTTTTTTGACAGCAAGCTAAATTTGTACATTTTTCGATAGATTTTTTTTTTGCTCGCCAGGAAGATATCGACACCTGGATGGGGATAAACGTCTTAAAATAGTTGGCTGAATGGGGCCGAATGGATACAAGCCAGGGAAAGAGAGAAAAGGAGAGAAAGAACAAAAAAGCCGGTGACCCCCCTTAAAAACAATGAAACTGATTGGACAATCTAGTATAATTGGCAACTCAGGGCACGACTTCGTTGATGACGTCACAATCCAGGAGTCATATTATATTGTCTAATAATAAAAACGATTAACCCTTTCAGTACCAGTGACGTCTTTTTGTATATTTCAGCTACATTTAGACGATTTTATGTAGCTGAGGAAGGATATATGGTAGCGAAAAGGATCAATTGAGATGGTCTGTATTCTTTTAATGGGTAGACGTCCTTGCTAAGATAAATAATATCGTCTAACAGTAGCCAGAATGCCACAAAAAGGACATCAAATGGTAAAGAAAGGGGTTAATAACAAAGCTATTACTTCTCGATAGTTAAGGGCAGGCAGACCGTTTTTCTGGACCCCCTTCTCCCTAATGTTTAGCCCCACTAGTTTTGAGATTATAAGACGTTCGGCCCATTAGTTTGGCGATTTTAACACCTTACGCCCCATTTCGTTGTCAATTTTAAGACCTTTCGTGCCATTTAGGTGTCGATTATTTCCTGGCGAGCGACAGCGAGCCTGCAATTTTAAGAGGAACCGGCCTTCGGCCGCGACATTTTTCTACCGAAAAATGTAAAAATTTATCTTAAAATTGTCTAGGGGGTGTTTGTCTTAAGTTTGATGGAGGTCTAGGGAGGAAACTAAAAAATGATATGAATAAATGAATTAATAGACCAAACAAGCGGCCAGTCCCCCCTTAAGTTCGTATATTGATCTTAGGATTATGAATGACGAGCTCTGAATTCCAATTAGCCCACATTGCATTACAGGTACGGTGATGATATTAACCCCTTGAAGCTCTGGTGCGTTTTAGCAGTTTATTTTTGGCTATAATTAGACGATTTTATGCAGCTTACGAAGGATCTGTGGGTATAAAAAAGGGTATAGACTATCTCAATCAACCCTCTGGCTTCCATATTCCCTTCCTAATCTGAATAAAATTGTCTACTAATAGCCATAACACAAAATAAGAAGTGCGTCATCGATCCTCAGAGGGTTAATAGTCTATCAGCATTACGTATCCACTGATGGCGTCATAACGATATTGTTAGATTAACCAGAGATATTAACCCCTTCTGTACCAGCGACGTATATTATAATGTATTTCAGATACATTTAGACGATTTTATGAAGGCTATTTGGTAGCTAAAAGGATTAATCGAGATATTTTGCAGCCTTTTTATGGGTAGACGTCCTTCCTAAGCTGAATACAATCGTCTAGTAAATGATCAGCACGTAATGATAAGGACGTTACCGGTACTGAATGGGTTAATGTGTGTGTGTTATTGTATGTACTGAGCGAACGGCGGCGACTATTAACACTTTCAAGATCCGATAACACACTATATACCCTGTTCCAAATACGTAGGCCAAAACTCTTGACCTCTATAACTCACAAACGACGAGAGTAATCCAGCTAATATTTGTTTTGCCATTTGGGAAGGGTCAACCAGGGACTAGATGCGGAAATTTACAGCCCATTTGCTCTAGCCCTTTTTGAGTTACAGAGGTTAGGGTTCACGATTTCTGGCCTACCTATTTTGAAAAAAGGTATAGCTGTTTTTATTTAGCTTACAAATTACCTAAAGGAGTCAAAGAGGTGTCGGCTATCAATTATTAACCCTTTGACTCGCACAGTTCCTTCCTAAGCTAAATAAACTAGTCTCATTGATAGCGTGAATGCGATTAATCAAAGGCATCATCATATACTGAAAGGGTCAAGGGAAGATGTCTTATATATTCATGTATTTATATATATATTTATTTAGTTTCCTCTCTAGACCTCCATTAACTCACCTATTTAATAATTTACTAGCTTTAGGCTTAGTTCCTGATTCATGGAAGCTCGCAAATATAATTCCGATATTTATAAAAGGTGATAAGTCCATAGCATCAAATTACCGTCCTATTAGTCTCACATCAATTATAGGGAAATTGCTAGAATCAATTATTGCCAGGAAAATTAGAAATCACTTAGAAATGTTCAAGTTAATAAAACCCTCTCAACATGGTTTCACTCCAGGACGATCCTGCCTAACACATTTACTCAGTTTTTTCTCCGAGGTTTATGAAGCGGTAGGTAAAGACAAGTCATATGATATAGTTTACTTAGACTTCAGTAAGGCCTTTTTTTTTTTTTTTTTTTTTTTTTTTTTTTTAAAAGAGACAATGAACGGAGGAAGGAAAAACACAGATAAAACAAAAAGGTCCATGTACCTAAAGGCATCCTCCATTCATAAAATGTTTGTAACAACTGGATTTAAACATTTGTAGATTGTAAGTTTGTGGAAAGCAATTCGAGGGAAGTGAATTCCAAAGAGTAGTAGCTCTGGGGATAAATGAATTCTGATAAGCAGAAGTTCTACATTGTGGAGGAGAAAATGTAAATTCATGGGCGCTCTCAGCTGCCCTAGTTCTACGGGGAAAGATGTGGAGAGGCGGCACAATTGAAGCAAGTTCCTCGGAACAATTGCTGTGAAAATATCTGTAGAATAATGCAAGGGATGCAACGTTTCTTCGTATGGATAATGTAGGAAGGTCCTGTGTGATTGCAGGGTTATTGATTAATCTAATAGCTTTGATAAAGTTCCACATGAAAGGCTGTTAAGAAAGATAGAAGGGATGCTACTCAAGTGGATTAAGTCATGGCTGATTGGTAGTATAAATGGTGTAAAATCGGACTGGGGATTAGTTAAAAGAGGGGTCCCCCATGGGTCGGTTTTGGGGCTCCTTCTGTTCCTTATCTACATAAATGATCTTGACTCGGGCATAAAGAGTAGGATCAGTAAATTTGCTGATGATGCTAAAATAGGTAGGATAATAGAGTCAGCTAACGACAGGGAATGTCTTCAAAATGATCTCGATCATTTGCAAGAGTGGTCCATAAATTGGCAGATGAGTTTCAATGTAGACAAATGTAAGGTATTAAGGATTGGAAATCATAATTTAGATGCGAAACACAAACTAGACAATGTAGAATTGGATAACTCAGGGTGTGAGAAGGATCTGTGGGTGCTCGTTAGTAATGATCTGAAACCCAGAAAACAATGTATAAGTGTTAGGAACAGGGCAAATAGAATTCTAGGATTCATATCTAGGAGTGTTAGCAACAGGACTGCTAAAGTTTTCTTAAAACTATACTTAGCACTAGTAAGACCCCATTTAGACTATGCTGTTCAATTTTGGTGCCCTTATTACAGAATGGATAGCGACCCTTTAGAGGCAGTCCAAAGAAGAATGACGAAAAAGATACATATTATAAATTTATCGTATGAGGAGAGGTTGTAAGTCTTGGCTTGCACTCACTAGAAAGACGAAGATGTAGGGGAGACATGATAGAGGTATTTAAATGGATAAAAGGTTTAAATAAGGGCGATATAGATGAGGTATTGAAGCTAAAGAACGGCAACATAGCCCGCTCAAATGGTTTCAAGTTAGATAAGTTTAGATTTAGGAAAGCACTGGTTTGGGAATAGAGTTGTTAACATGTGGAATGCGCTGCCCAGAACAGTGGTTAGCTCAGAAACAGTTGAAAGCTTTAAGCATAAGTTGGATTCCCATATGTGTGATGTGGGCTGGATGTGAATGGGAGCTACCTCATGTGGGCCGCATGGCCATATGCAGTTTCCCGCGATCTTATGACCTAGTGTTCTTGTGTAATTGGGGTTGGGTGTGACAGGGATCTGCCTTGTGTGGGCCGATCGGCGTTTTGCAGACTCCCATTTTCTTATGTTCTTATGTTATGTTTAATCTTATAATATTTCCAGATAAATTGGTGTATTTTTCGGTAGGAATATGCCCCTACTAAATTGCAGGTTAGCTATCGCTTGCTAGGAAATAATCGACACCTATAGATATGGCATGACAGGTCTTTACATCGACAGAAATAGGGCGAAAGGTTTTAAAATAGCCAAAATAATGAGGTGAACGTCTTAAAATCTCAAAAGTAATGGGGCTAAATATGAGGAAGAATTAAACCCTTTTAATGGAAAAAAATAAACTGCAATGTCTGCGTCATTTTACTGCCTAGGTTCTATAATTAACATATTTCTTTACAAATTCATAGTAATAACAGTACTCAAGCTAGGCACATGGCAATTTACCGTCATCTGGAAGGTGGGAGAAAGGACGAGGGAATTGCCTTTCTATTTTGGCCAGCTCATTAACATAGACTTTCCGCTACACTTCGTCTCATTTCTCGTGTGTTGGTCCGAAATTCATGAAAGGCTACGCTTGATTAGTTTCGTTGCTTGCGAGTCTGTCCAGTATTGTTACACTTTATTTGTTTTTGTTTTTGAGTTTGTCCTATATTCATGAAAGGCTACACTTGATTAGTTTTGTGTGAGTTTATCCTATATTCATGAAAGGTTACACTCGATTTGTTTATCTACTTATGAGTTTGTCCTAAGTTCAGGGACTGGCCTTTGTATCAGTACCATCTCAGGTCAGGATCAGGTCAGTTGGGAGGGGGGCAGCAGTCAAAACACAGCAGGGGGGAGGTTGGCTATTGTCTGCGAAGGGATGACCTCTCACAATCAGATATAGTGTTCGAGTCATGTCATAAGTGGCTTAAAATGTGACACAGATACTTGTTGGCTTCATTCAAAAGCTTACATTAGCCCAATGACATCATCCAAGATCAAAAGGAAGAAATGGAAGAATTTCAATTTACATTAATGAGCAAATGCATTTTTTTTTAGATTCTCCATCAATCAAACTATTCGGACAAAAAAATTCGGACCTGTGCTCCGTGTGAGGCCACCCATTAAGCTAGTGCTGATACCATGGCCATTTCATGAACATAGGACAAGTAACAAAACTAATAATAATAATGAAAAATTATAATAAATAAAAAAAAAAAAAAAATAATAATACAAAGACGAAGGATCTTGAAGTTTAATGCAGGGCAAGATCTATAGAGTGCAGGGTGTAGAATTGGATAACTCGGAGTGTGAGAAGGATCTGGGGGTGCTCGTTAATAATGATCTGAAACCCAAAAAACAATGTATAAGTGTTAGGAACAGGGCAAATAGAATTCTAGGATTCATATCTAGGAGTGTTAGCAACAGGACTGCTGAAGTTTTCTTAAAACTATACTTAGCACTAGTAAAACTCCATTTAGACTATGCTGTTCAATTTTGGTGCCCTTATTACAGAATGGATATCGACCCTTTAGAGGCAGTCCAAAGAAGAATGACGAAAAAGATACATAATATTATAAATTTATCGTATGAGGAGAGGTTGAAAGTCTTGGCTTGCACTCACTAGAAAGACGAAGATGTAGGGGAGACATGATAGAGGTATTTAAATGGATAAAAGGTTTAAATAAGGGCGATATAAATGAGGTATTAAAGCTAAAGAACGGTGACATAACCCGTTCAAATGGTTTAAAGTTAGATAAGTTTAGATTTAGGAAAGATATAGGAAAGCATTTGTTTGGGAATAGAGTTGTTAACATGTGGAATGCACTGCCCAGAACAGTAATTAGCTCAGAAACAGTTGAAAGCTTTAAGTATAAGTTGGATTCCATTTGGGTGATATGGGCTGGGTGTGAATGGGAGCTGCCTTATGTGGGCCGCATGGGCGCATTTCATTTGGGCGATTAAGCACTTCATTTGAGCGAGAAAAAAAACATATCATTTGGGCGCCAGTTATCATTTCATTTGGGCGATAAGTTAAACTCCATTTTGACGTACTCGACACTTCACTTGGGCGAGAATCATACCTGTTCACTGTCAGTCTTATATACCTGTAAGCATGTTTATCATGACAAACCAATTGACGTAAATCAAACTAAATGTTTCCACCTGCACATGAGTATGTAATAGGCATAGTAAAATATTTTACAAATTTATTCTTACATTAAAAGTGCGTAATAAGCGTAGTAAAATCATAAACAATTTATTCCATCATTAAATGAGGTGTGTGTAGAGTGTATGATAGTAGTAGGGAATACAGTTTTGATATAATTTATCATTGCATGTTCAAAGTCTTCATGAATTGACGTAAGATTCAAGTTTAGATTTCTGTCTGTACTTTCAATTATTTTGTGCCACAGGTCACCATAGCACTTTATTGGGCAATAGTGCGTAGACCAATGGCATGTAGGCTAGTTTCCATTCTTACAACCATGAATCGTATACAGTTGGTAGAAGAATTTTGGACAACATTTAAAAGTTTCATCTACAAAAATATTTTCTATTTCATTGCAAAGACATTCTAGGTTACTATAGATGGAAAATATGGCTATAACTTTCTGTTCATCATTTACAAGTAAAACATTATCGTGTCAACTCGAAACTAGAATCCATAGAATATTAAACTCGTGTTTGTTTTCTATTGGTTTCCGAGATGGTGCCTTTTTTAGTCCTGCTCGAGGAATGAATGTCTCTGCCTCATTTCTTCATCTCGCCCTTGGTTCGATCGTATTCAAACGCATGTGTTCCTATGGCTCCCACTACTCAGTCAAACTGCTCTTAATTATCAGCCATCCTTGACAGACAGTTCTATAGCAACTACGCTGTTGTTGCCTTATTCTGATTTCGCCCAAATGATGGTTACCATTTCACAGAATTACTGATATGTTGTCGCCCAAATGACATAGTGAACTGCTGCCCAAATGATAGAGTAACAAATCAAATATTTCGCCCAAATGAAATGCACCCGGGCCGCATGGCCATATGCAGTTTCCCGCGATCTTATGACCATATGTTCTTATGTAATTGGGGTTGGGTGTGACAGGGATCTGCCTTGTGTGGGCCGATCGGCTTTTTGCAGACTCCCATTTTCTTATGTTCTTATGTTCTTATGAATATCTTATAATACGGGATTTTTTTTACATTAAATTCTATTTGGGCCATTTTATCACTTACAAAGCCATATACAAATCTGTAAGGCATGATTATCTTTGCGTATTAAATAATAATGACTCGAAAGAATGTTTTAGGACTGGTTTTAAACAGTTTCTCGTTTGTCAGCCTGATGTAGTGATGTGTAGACATTAACCAATAAACCCTGGCAAAGAGCTTGTCTGCACGACTTCCTCTGTCCAGCAGAGGGTGTAGGCTTAGGACGACTTCCTCTGTGCGACAGGGGGATGGTGACTAAGGAAGGGCACTCGGCAGGGGGGTCGGAAAGAGTAATATGTAAGGTAATGACTCCTGGGGTGAAGGGAAAGGAAGGGGAAGGGCTTCATGTGGAGAGTACTATAGCCTAATTAAAGCTTCTGGGACTAGAGGAAAGGAAGGGGAAGGATCTCGCGGGGAGAGTATTGTTGGTATTGTTAGCTTCTATATGAGGGGAAGGGGTATAGTCGTGAGCCATAATACCTGTAGCCTACACCCATTTGAATCTATCGAACCCATTGTTCTGTTATATCCTCTAGACTCTAGAGGCTTCACAACTCGGCCTTAAAGATTAAACTGTTCAAATGGCTGTACAGGTATTATGGCTCATGATTGTACATACATGGGGAGAGTTTAACAACATACCAGTTGTTAGTTTCAGGAGTGAAGGGAAGAGGAAGGGGAAGAGACTGATTGGGACAGTGGAAAGGAGTTGATGGGGATAGTATTGTTGGTATAAGGGAGAGGTGTATATGGGGACAGCATTATAACAATACCGGTAGTTGACCATTGAAAGCACATGACGCGATATTGCATTGTATTTTAGCAACCTGCAGATTATTGTATCAGCTTAGGAAGGATCTCTATTGGTCAATAGGTAAAGAAGACCATTCAAGTATCCATTTAACTCGGACAAATCCTTCGTAAGCGGAATAAAGTCGCCTTGGGGTAGCTAGAATAAAATGTAAACATGAAAACTGTTGATGGGGACGACGGAAAGATGAGAGTCAAGCCGGTATCACACGAGAGGTTTTATCGGCAATTTTCCATGGTCAACATTTTACATGCAACATTTGTGGGAGCTTTTGTACTGGTATCGGAAACTAGATTGAACATAGATGAACTTAGGTGATTGATTTATTGAAACTGTTTTTTGGAGCTTTTGTGCTGATATCAGAAACTAAATTGGCAATAGATGAACTTAGGCGCTAGAATTATTGAAACGGTTGACCTCATCAGCTGCCAGATCAGTGTTGACGTTAGAGTTGACGGAAATGGCGCTTGACAAGGGAAGTAGAGACAGAGGTCGGCCAGCCACCACCATTTTGGGGCCACTGGTGTCATTAACCTTTCTTTACACTCAAAATTGTCCAAAATCACAATGCATTTTTGACAATGCTGGGACAGGATATTTAGTTGTCATTGGATCTAAATTTTACACCATAACAAATATAATATCACTGTTGTTTGATAGTTACGGCTCCAAAATGGCGTCCAACCTAAAAACTGGCCAATCTCTCTTACTACAAGATCTCTAGGTGGAAGGGAACACAGGAGGAAAGGAAATTGGACTGGGAATGGAAGAGTTGGAATAGGCTAGGAACGCTTACAGAGTCTGTTCCGTCTCTGGCACTGAGTAATGGAGGATTGAGACGTGATGGGGGTGTATATTTAGTTGTATATTTTATTAAGTACCAGTGCCGTCCTTTTAACTTTATTCTGGCTACTATTAGACCATTGTATTCAGTTTCAAAAGGGCCTCCGGCAATTAACAGGCTTCGAACTATCTCACTTAGCTCTTTTTACTACCGCAGATCCTTCTTAAACTGCACAAAATCGTCCAAATAATCAAGAATAAAATAAAAACAGACGTCACCGGTACAGAAGGGGATAGGGTATTCCCCTGGGGTTGGAGGGACTTCACTGTTATAAACAATGAGTATGGTTAGTTGGTTACGGTAATTATAAAGGCCCCATAATAATCTCCTCATATAAAGATGTACAGATTGTAATAAACCCATCTTATACATAGATAGAAAGGTAAACGAACATCAATATACCCAATGATTCTATTATTTTGTATATCTTTTGCATACTTGAGGCACGAGTAATTCTGTCACTACTCACGACTACCATTATCTTTTGTTTCACCTGTACCTTGTCTTCGTCCAAACCCTGAGATTGATCCATCACTTCCTCCTTTTTTACAACCATGATACTTGGGGCGAGAGTAATCCGGTCACTACTCAATACTACCACTGTCTTCTGTGTCACCCCCTGTACATAGTCTCTGTCCAAACCCTAGGATCGATCCAACTAACCATCATCACAAACTCCTTCCTTCTTTCAGCCCTAATACTTGAGGCGCGAGTAATCTGAGCATTGCTATAATGGTGGCATGTTTTAAAGGCGCTGTCAGGAGATGAGAATTCTGGTGCTGCTTTAACTTAGTGGTCCCGCCGGGGGGCTTTTGTGTCTGTGCCCCCCTCCCCCTCTCCCTCTCTCCTACCACCTACTCCCTCTCTAACCTCCCTTCCTCCTCCTATTCCCTGGCTCCCCCCCTCCCTTCTCCTCTTGCCCCCTTCCTCCTCTAGCCCCCTCCCCCCCCCCCCCCCTCCCCGTTTTTTTTAGCCACGATCCCGAGTATATTTCTGCAACCTAGAATGACAGTTCGTAGTTGGTATATTTAATGTCACCGCCTACTGTGTATATTGGTCAAACAGCAACAACAACAACCTAACCTAACTTAGTCAAATTATCTCCAACCTATTTCGCATATCTCTCTCTCTCTCTCTCTCTCTGTGCGTGTCATTATATAACATAAACAAAATTTGGTATTGAAACTAGACCATGACCTAACCAACCTCAGCGCCACTTTAATGTGGCCACTTTGATATGTCCACTTTAATGGGTTTACTTTGATATGTCTACTTTAATATCTGTCCACTTTTCTGTAATATGTCCATTATATTTTATCCACGTTATTATGTCCACTTGTATATGCCTATCTTATAATGTCCACTTTAATTAATGTACCCACTTCCATATACCCACTTTTAGATGTACACTTTAATATATCCACTTCTATATAACCACTTTAATATATCCACTTCTGCACATCTATTTAATAATACCCACTTGAATATAACCACTTTAATATATATCTAACCCTTTTTAATGTTCACCTTTGTATAGCATCTTATTTCCCAACTTCTATCACACGGTAAAATGTCTAGCAATTTATTCTAAATAGAAGAAAGGTTAAGATTCCTTTATCACGCCGTGTTGTAGTGGATTAAAAGCTTGGACACTCGTTCTGAATGTCGGAGGTTCGAGTCCGGCTGTGAGTATATTTATAAACATTTACTTGCTCACGTGTATTTGTGATATATATATATATATATATATATATATATATATATATATATATAGTAGGCTATATAATATATTTATTTATATATATATATATATATATATATATATATATATATATATATATATATATATATATAGTATATAATATTTCCCTAGACCTACATCAAGCTTAATATACAGTATATATATATATATATATATGTGTGTGTGTGTGTGTGTGTGTATCCCCCCTTCAAGGAAAATGTGTGCATTTGTTGGTAGAATAATGCCCCTGTCAAAGGCTGGGTCCTCCTAAATTACAGATTGGCTTTCGCTTGCCACGAAAATATCGACACATAAATGGCACAAAAGGTCTTAAAATCATCAACTAATGTGGCGAATTTCTTACAATCTATAGACTAAAAACATGATCGAGAATCAAATACAAAATCAATAAAGAAGTTAATCCCGTTCTGTCGGATGTAGTCAAAAACAATAATGTGGAATATCTGCCTAACCTAACAAAACCAGTGACCCAGACCATTAGTTGACGTTTGCTTTACTTTTATTATGGTGGTATACAGTATATGTGTTATGTGTGTTCTCTGTTGTGGCCGTTTTCTATATTCCCCCTCTCGGTATATATATTTATATTAAGTATCTCAGAAATAGCCTACCTATGAGCGACTAAATGTTTATATAAAAACATACCGTATATATATTTTATACTCTTCTTTTTAAACTTTTTCAATCTAGCTTGCATGCATTTTACAATAGATAACGCGATTTACACTAGCAGTGATAATTGGACGTGCCTTTTACACGCCGTGAAGCGTTTGATGTTTCAAACAGCGTTTATAATTTATGGAACGAAGTGGCAAATGACTTAATCTGCCGCACGATACAAGCCTTCAAAGGTCACATACCTAAATATCCACCTCACTAAAACCGGACAAATATTAATTGTGCCCCAGTAACATATTTTTGTATTGCATTGTTGTCCTACAGGTCTCGCAACATATGTAGGCCAAAACTCAACATTAACCGCTATAATTCGCAAACGACTGGAGTAATCGAACTAAAATGTCTACCATTTGGGAAAGGTTTGGACATCTACAGCCCATTTGGTCTAGCCCTATAGGAATGACAAGCTGAGGTACCCTTAGTATACATGCCAAGTATTGGCTCTCTCTCTCTCTCTCTCTCTCTCTCTCTCTCTCTCTCTCTCTCTCTCTCTCTCTCTCTCCACCCGGCTTAAAACCTATTCACACACCCTTATTATGCATTATTCCCTGATTAAATAGCACTGTATGAATATTCCCATATTCAAAATATGCTATAGGGGTGCAATGCCTGATGAGTTATCTGCTCAACAGGTGGCGTTGTGTGTGTGTAAGTGTGAGAGTCCGAGTGTAGGGGGTGAGACAGTGAAGCACGGGAACGAGGTGGCTTCAGAGATGGGGTCGTTTCGGGCCATGAGTGAGCACCGTGCCTCATGTGAAGGCAAGATGGCAGGTGCTCGTTGTACTCTACGTGCTTCACATGTCTCACTCCCTAGACTGGAACAAGACCTCACGGGCTTCACTGTTCATTGTAAAGCGGTGAATGTTAAGGCTCTCAGCCTATGCCCGAGAGGAAGTAAGTTGGAATATAGAAAAAAAAAAAAAAAAAAAAAAAAAAAAAGGGCTCTCCATCTTGAAAACTGAGGGAATAGTTTATTAACAAACAGACATAATTATCAGAAAAAGTGCCTTTTATATAGTAGATAGAGGCTAGGGTTCACGATTTGTGGTCTACCTATTTGGAACAGGGTATAGTCAACTCTATCCTATAACCCCTGGTCTTTGTCACACTCAAGTCGGATTTACACCAGTGAATTTCCAGCAACTTTTATCCGTAATTTCGATCTGGCAGCTTCTGGAATATGTACAGTATTTATATGAATTGTGTCACTTAAAGCAATCTCTCTTCAGTCTAGTTACCGATGCCAGTGCAAAACAGGCTCATAATGTTGCCCACAAATATATATATATATATATATATATATATTGCGGATTAACCCTTTGCAGATCGTGTCGCATTTTGACAGAATATTTTGGCCATCATTAGACGATTTTGAACAATTAGCA